>JAQGCX010000503.1:0-16149 GCA_034700205.1 Plectus parietinus | reverse complement strand
CATGTAGCTAGCTACATGTTGGTAAATGCCGGGTCCGGCCAGGGGGGTGCTGTTGTAGCTAGACCCCCCTGCTTACAGGTATGTTGGCATGACAACATTTAATTTCATTTTGACAACGAAACGGTTCCCTCGTCGAAAACGAATACTTTTGCGACATACATATAATGAGGGTGCGCGGCTGGGGGGGGGGGGGGAGGTACGGTAGCTACCGTTTAAAAAGTGGTCCAAATTTTGGCGCGAAATTTTAAAAAATTTTGTCACAACTTTTTCATGAAATTTTACAGTATGGTTTACAGAAATACTTATAGTGCACCGCCGGGGCGTAGCTTTGGAGCATAGGTGTACCTGGTTGGAGGTCGGGAGGGGGGTTATCCCCCCGCAAATCATGGAAAAAAATTTCAATTTACGACCCCCCCGAAATCCGGGAAAAGGCGTTTTCGACACGTAGTGGCGAAAAAATTTTTTGGACAAGCACTGGCTAGAATGGGGTTTTGGCGGAACAAAATTTACGACCCCACCCTCAGAATCAGGAAAACCACTTACAATCCCCCCAACCTAGGACCCCGAGTACACCGCGACGCCGCTGGCTTATGTTGCATTTCTAGCCGCAACTATTTTCCCTATGGTTGGCGAGTTTTTTTGCGGGAGTGGAGTTGAAGCAGATCGTATGAGCTTCTTTCTTCTGAGGACTCGACCACCCCTCCCCTATCGAAGCTATCCTAGTATCGTAAACGGGCACTATCTGGAACGGAAAGTGTCACTGCGTGTGGTGTGAGTGGTTTCAACTGCTCGCTCGAACTTCACAACAAGGACGACAATGTTGTTATCGGGTCTCGCAGAGAAAATCTGATTTGTGCGGTTGTTACGGTTTATTGCGTGGCCATGGATGATGTCGCGTCGCGTCGCGCGCGCCCTTCTAGTCGCTCCCCCTCTGTCTCTCAACTTCTTGTTCACTTTTGAGGAAAGACAAGACAACAACATGATAGAGTGTCAGATATGAGCAGTAAACGTTCTCAATCGACCAAAGCAAACTCCAAGGACGTCAGCTGCTCTTCTCAGCCTTCGACCAGCAACGAAAATGGTTCGCATTTCCTCTTTTTTGTATGTTGTTGTGTTTTTTGCGAGCGAAAGTGTTTATTCGTGCTATTTCTGATTATTAAGTTCATTGATTGACAGAATCATTAAATGAGGACAATTCAATGTTAATAAATCCAAGAGTACTGTTTACACACAAAAAATTTCTTTTGGGGACAAACTCGTAATTGGAACGAAATCCAGACCCAAGGGTTCAAATATCCCGGGGTGCTACAACGACCGGAAGGGGGTGATAAAACGTTTCCGCCACGTAGTAGCGGAAATTATTTTTGGACAAGCACTGGATAGATTTTGGGCACCGCCGGGGGACGATATCACCCCCCTCGAGCCGAAAATTTTGGTATCATATCACCTACCCCCCTAGTCCTATGGTACCTTCGTTTCCTCATTGAAATTTTCACTCTACTGTACTTCTTTTCAAATAATCGATTTCAGTCTCCACTCCAGGCGCGTAAAGACACGCCACTTTTCAGGTCTTACGAGCCTGGTGTATTTTTCAATCAAATCGACTCAAAATCATATGTGATACATGCACGCTCAGGCATAGGTGAACTGGTGTCCGAGGTTGAGGAAGGGAGGTGGGCTGCAATAATGAGCGGAGTATACAAAAGAAACTAACTCAAGTATTCGATGGTTTGCTTTGCGCTCAGGTCGTTTATTGTGTTAAACCATAACGAATTTCAGTTTGAATTGTTCTGTTATGTCCAAAACGTACCAGGACGATTGACCAAACCTATTAGGAAAAAACCTGTTAGGGCCCCTTGTTTGCTTTATGCTTAGGCTTAGTTGGCAGTGTACATGCTAGCCTTAGCCTAAGCCACCATCACCCTCTAAGTAACCTCGACCCCCCCCCAAGCCACCTAACAAGCTTAGGAACCATGCCCCTCTAAAAAGTTTTTGGTCAATCGTCATCATACCGTTCAAAACTGAGAAGCAAGCTCCATAAAGTATTGTTTTGTTTCAGGCTGCAGGAAAGAACGGAGCGAAGAAAGGGAAGGACAAGAGCAGCCTGTGTCGTTGGACACCCATCTCGGCGGCGTTCTCTGCGTGTTCTATACCAAATCTCCGTTCAGCGACTTCGCACCGGCGCCATTTATTCTTGAAGGGAAATATTACCCATCCGTCGAACACTACTTCCACATTCAGGTAATGTGAGATTCAAATTTCAGAAGAACGCAAATTCTTTGCCTGTAGGGGAGACGCTGGGTCGAACATGTACTGTCCCTTCGACAACAAGTGCCCCGCAACATTGAGACACCTCAAATATAGAAAGATCCCCATCTCTGTAAGGCGTGCCTCTGTCGTTGCCCGCTTCATTAATTCATTGTCAGGGCCAGATACTCTTTCGGTTTAATAGGTGGGTGTCCTGTTCATGACAAATGATTCAACCCCAAACCAAGAATATTCCCAAACTCCACGCGTCTAATTTTCTAACCGATTGTGTTTTCAATAATTCAAAGTTTCTGGATTGAAAAAGCCACTGACAGGGCAGTATTGAAAAAGAGTCGAAAATAACGATGACTTCAAATGATATTCTTGAAATCCAAGAGAGACAGGTTGTTTCAATAGTCGCATTCCCGTTTTGTAAAGATAGCCCACAAATCCTTTGCTCTGCTTCTGGGTTTATTTAACGCTGTAGACATCTTCAGACTTTCCTGTGATCTGATTTACAAATTTTCACGTCTATTTTGATTGCAGATGGTGTATTCATTCGGGCTGTTCAAGTTGGCGCACACGGCACTGCAGCTGACTGACGCGCATGAGTTTAGGAAGAAGTTGCGCACCGAACTGAAGGCTATGATCAAGACCGGACTGTTCGACGAGAAGATCTTCTCCAAGTGGAAGGACGGTAACGCCATCAAACTCATGAAGAAGGCCAACCGGTCCAAGGTTAGACTCTTGCTCTTGAAGTTGCTTTTTGTAGCGACGCGTGACTGAGTATATTGCTTGTCGCGGACGTGCTAAATATTTCAGTTGTATTCCTGCATGTTTATGATTACGTTTAAATAACAATCTCAAATTGACCCCAAAAATATACCGCCCTATAAAAAATTCCTGCAGTCATATTCCCACATTTATTCATACAGTATTTTCCTATGAAGCGTGATATCTTCACAACCCGTCGATTTTGTGTTTCATTGAATCAATGATCATCACAAACTTTTGTGGATCTAATAAGACCCCAGGGTTGATGTGAACCATATTTTGTACAACGATTACTTGTTCAGTGTTTCCTTGTTGCAGTTCGACCAGAATTTCCATATGCGCGAGTTGCTGCTCCACACGGGCGACCGACTGCTCTGTTTCACTGCCAAGAACGACAAGCGACTCGGCGTCGGCATGAGTGAGGCTGAGTTCCTCTTCTGGGTCAAGAAGAACAATCTCACACTTGAGGTTCGCTTTTTCTTACTTGTTCAGGTCTAGCGTTCAAGTTGAAGACACATCGACAAATTTCAGGCAGAGTGCCCCCAACAGATGGGGTTAGGGGTTTTATTCCCTCTATTTTGTACAAACCTTCTCCAACTCACCAGCGGTCCGAGAAATGCACTGCTGGTTTCATGTTAACGCTGTATGTTGAACGATTTGCGGGTGTGCAAGTTTACCTATTTCTTCTAATAGGGCGACCCCCCTCTCGCGCGTTTAGCACGCTGATTAGGGGGTAGGTAACATGCTATAGGATTTAATTAGCGAACGGTATACAGTTGAACAGAAATGTTTTGCTAGCAAATGCCCAAGGACTATGTGGGAAAAATGTGTTGCTCTATTGCGAACGAACTGAAAAAACGCATTGTATTCTGGTCTGTTTTCAGTTCAACAGTTTTACATTTCTCTCCACAGCTGAGTAAAATAGATAAACACACCCTCCTGCTTTTTTCTTCAACCGTTCCATTTCAAGCGTCAGTTCGCGGTGTCTGGCATTCAAAACAATTTTCTCTCTCCTTTTAAGTTTATCACTTGATTTTCAGGATCTGCTGGATTTCTTCTCCGGAGTGACGCGTCGACCGAAGGAACTGGGCTGGAATGCACTTGGTTGCGCTCTGATGGACGTCCGTGCTGAGTATGTCCAGAAAACGTCCATCCTGACCGAATGGAAAAACGCGCATCCAGAAAAGTGGAAAGGTTCGTACATTCATGCATGATCAGCACGTATTTCAAATGCACCCGTCAATTTTGCGTTTCGAACTAGATAAATTGTTTTGCGGCAAATACGCTGTCCTGTTCTTGTAATTTGACATGCGGCAATAATATAATATGATGATTTTCTCAATAAATAGTCAAACAAACGTTCGTTTATGTGCTAGTTATTCAGATTTTTCGTGTTTTGGAACTAATTCTTGTTTATTGCAGTGTAATTGATGATTCCTAATCATTTCTGTTCTGTTGTGCGAGAAGTTTTTCTGTGTTTACCTCACTAATTGCGCCATTTTCAGCACCAGTTGATCGAAGGACGGTGCCGCTGACCGACGAAGAAATCGCTCGTCTCAAAGACATTCAGAACGACGTGGAGATGTGCGCAGTGCGGGAGACGAAGGAGGGAACGAAGGGATTCGACGCGGCGCCGACGCCTCAGTCGTCTAGCACCATCCGCGTCAACCAATCTCTGAAACCGGCGACTAAACCCTCGTCATCTGCGTCTTCTGGTGCTGAAGGAGCTTCGTCTCAGGTTTGATTTTCGTATAAAATGGTAAATCAAATCAAAAAGAATTGCAACTACCCGTACTTCTCTTAATAGTGCGACCCTCAAAAAGTGGAAACTTGCAGTGTCGGGATTTGAACTCAACTCGAAAAATTCGTAAAGTTATTCAGAAAAAAATGAAAAAGAATCGAACAAAACACTTCTCAATAGTAGAGGAGTATAAATAGCGCATAATATTGCTTTTCGATAGCGGAATGGGTATCTTTTTTCATTTCGCCATAATTTTTATTTTCTTATAAAATTGTATTCGGAAACGCATCATGGTATCCCGTCGATTTTATGTTGTATTCACTTTTTAACTTTGCTCAGCATTAATTGTCATTGATGTAACGAATGGGTTTTTTCAATTATTATAAGAACACTGCCGCATATTCTTACCGTTTATTTGTTTCAGACGAAAATGGTTACACCTCCTGTGGGTTACCCGCAACAGAATGATGAGGAAGAAAATGCAGTCCTGACGATTCTCGACAAAGTTCTTTCGATCGTTTCCTCATCGGACAAGAGTGATTCCTCAATCGCGACTTGTCAATCAGGTTTGATCCTTTTTTCCCTTGCAATGCATTAAGGGAGGTCGGTTCTCTGTGCAGAAACGTTTATATGTTGCTGTTCATTAATATGGCTTTCTTTTATATTTGTGGATTAGATATCGTACACCCACATACCACTAAACAGCTGTAGCCTTTGTTTGACTAGAATATCACTTGAAACACTATGTTTACGGGTCGAAATATTCCGTAACACTTCGTGATGCGCATTCTATTACAGCGTATTCGACGACTGACAAAGCGAACCAGCCAAGGTCGTTCGCTTTCTCTCCGAGTGACAACGCGATCTCCGTGAAGATTCTGATGGACGAAAAGCGAATCGTTGTGCAAAGGAAGAACCAGGAGAAGCGAGTCATCGGATCGGTGGATGACAAAGTACTTCCGCCCAGCAAGAAGTCTCGATGGACGGGTACAGAGGGAGCAGTGGGCGGCGGCGAGCAGATCGCTCCCAGAACCATCGAAGCGAGACAATCGTTGCTCAGGCGCATGCAGGTCGGTCCCGGTTCTACAATTTTAGCATTAGTCGGATGCTTGAGAAACAAACAACACTAACCCCATCCTACCGACTACCAAGTTCGTATTCTTATCTCTACCTCCAACTGTCATCCTCTATAGTTCGTTTGCTGATCAAGATAATTTTTGAATTTGCATGCTTAAAATTTAACAACCGTTGGTATGGATCGCATAATGTTGAAGAATTATTTCTAATCTGAAACGCACAGAAAGGCTGAATCTGAAAAGTTGATGGGACGGGTTGCTACTCTGCGCATATGCTGCAATTTTGCAATGCTCCTCACTAGCATGTTGTTATGTTACTGGTATACTGCAAGTACTGCACTGACAATATGATAACATGTCGATTAATAAATGTAAGCATTTTCAGGCGCTTCGTGGTGAAAAACCAATGATTAACCCATACGCCGTTCCCTCGGCGCCCATTGTCGCAGACGACGGCGGATGGGACACTTTGGCACCGTCGCAAATGGAAATTGAATCGGACCGAATCGAACAGCAGCAGCAGCAACAACAACAACAACAACAAGCCCAAGTCGTCTACAAACCGCAATGGCCTCCGCGTGGTACTCCGTACGCAATTGAGAAAGGTACGGTAAAAATGAATTCTTTTGTGAATTTTCAGGCTTCCCGGATGTTGATTTATTTTTGCAAATTTGTTAGATATAAGTCAAATCACTTCAAAATTCATATTTATATTCTTGATGTGTGGCAGCAGTAGAGTACTAAATGGATTTTTCATTTTTTCTTTCAAAATCGAGTGCAACAGCGCCGCGACGGGTTTCGTTCATATCAGTGATGTTCACAGGCCGGCCTGTGAACATCACTGGTTCATATCATCACATCCAATGTCTAGTGTACTATTTCGTTCTCAGATTCAGAAAGTTATTTGATTGAAATTCCGAACCCATGCGTTCCACAATCTATATTGAGTGAATAAATGTGAAATTTTCTTTTTCATTATTTGTAGGTGAAATTCCTCCTGACGGAGTGATTCCGCCTCCGCCCGGTGTGGACGGTCCGGCGTACCTGTTGCCCCTCGGTCGGCGCGATTGGATTATTCGTCCCGAGTTCCCCGTGCGCGGTCGGCCGGCGGCGTTG
Organism: Plectus parietinus; assembly: GCA_034700205.1. NCBI lineage: Eukaryota > Metazoa > Nematoda > Chromadorea > Plectida > Plectidae > Plectus > Plectus parietinus. The sequence continues at coordinate 9,195 of JAQGCX010000503.1, read as the reverse complement.
CCGTTTGAGCTGCTTCCGCCGCCCATGTGTCCGCGTGGCGTGAACCCGGCCTTTTGGCAACAGCGCTTCACCAAACCCATCGCCCCTGGCATGCGCCCTGATCCATTCGCGTAAGCTTCATCTTTGTTTGCTTTCAGTATTGTTTTCTATGGTCATACATGGAATTATCTCTGAGAGAGCGTGTTTTACTTTTCAATACTATTGTACAGGGTCGGCCAACAAAAAGCGCAAATTTTTGTTCCAACCGCTGGAGTTTCACTAGTTTTTATCGGATCAAGCTGAAATTTGGTACACATACGCCCAAAACAAACTTAAAAGTGGTAAAAATTCACGTTGATTGGTTGCCTACAACTGGTTAATTGCAAAAATTGTTATCAGTGGTGCCAGGTACTAAAAAGATCGAGCAAAAATGACGCATCTGACAATAATTTGCATAACACTAGTTTAATGCAACGAATGAATGTAAAATCTTTATCACTTTTAAGATAGTGCCTTGGGTACATGTGAACCAAATTTCAGTTTGATCTGATGAAAATTAGTGAATCAACAGCGATTCAAACATAGGCACTTCTCGTTGGTTCATCCTGTATTATTTGTTTTTGGGGCACCCAGCCATTGCTCAATTTGTTTAACCCGTCGATTTTACGTTTCATATCTTATTTTTAATAATGTCGGCGTGTTGTTCGGTAATTCTGTAGTATATGCCTTAAAATGTCATAAAAAATATATTTATCTCAACAATCGTAGCAAGCCGAACCAATTAGTATTTTGTATTTTATTTGTTTTTACAGACGCCTCCCTTTGTTTCCCTTGAAATCAGTGCTGATTCGAGCACCTGAAAAAGACCCGGACGAGTTGCGCGGTCCAGCCTGGATGCCTCCGGAAAATCCAATGTCCGGCACATTGGACAAAGCCAAAAACTTCATCAACAATATCAAAGCGAAACTTGCGAAACGTTAGTGTGACAGTTTATTTTTGTGCTCCGTAGTTCAGCGACAGTTTATTCTGAAAGATTTTTGATCGCTGATTTATTCTTGTGCTATGTCGCAGTTTTACAAAATAACAATATGACGATCGTTTCAGGGAAGATAAATCGCATTGAGGAGGGCGCAGCGCCGACGTCGAGAAATTTTGCGAATGATCCAGATGAAGAGGAGGCGGAAGCGGTGAACGATTCGGTGGCGTTTTCGCGAGAAATCTTCCCGTTCGGAATGGAGGCGTCGTTGGCCGATCTGTTCGATATGGGATTCGTCCCGCCGCCCATCGTCGGTCAGTGTCTGCGCATTTCCATTTTAATATTGAAGTTTCTGAATAACTCTAACGCAACAGCTCTTTTTCTTGTAAAAATTGTACGAAAATTAAATAGTATCTGTCGTCAGTTTTGAGCCCGAAACCACTGGTCGGCGCTGAGCCTAAGGTGCAGAATTCGGCTATTTTTCATGCTTGATACTGCAATGAAACATCTCAGCCTTTCTGTTGCACTCTGTTATAAATGGAGCTGCATTTAATGAAGAATGTTTAATGAATTATCGCGTCAAACAACAAACGTGCCCGTAAAACCATACTTTGCTTTCAGGAGATCCGAGTGCTCAACGACGCAACAAGCCTCTGACCGTCAATGATTGGTTGTCGCAATTCGCAAATCCGGAAGCTGCATTGAGGTAGGCCGACAATACGCCTTACTTTTTTTCATACTGCTGATCTGTTTGCCGATTCCTCTACCCTATATTTGTATTTATTTTATTTGACACATTATAACTCAACTCTGTTGACTCTGTTGAGTTATAATGTGTCAAATATATGTACGTGCATCAACCCCAAAATAGTATTTCCTCTCTGCAAACAGTTGCAGGTATTTCTGTTCTCAAGTCCTTGATTGGTTTTATCGGCACATTGTTGTTTAAGGAGTTCTGCGGGTTCCCTTTTTTGTTTACCGATGATTATTTTCGCTCTTTTAGACACTTTGCGAATCGTTGGATCAAGAAGGGACGGCTGACGACCACAGGGGAGTACGAACACACGAGCGACAACTCGGATGAGGAGGGCCTCGACCCCGCCAGACACGTCGAGGTCGACCTCGACGACAACGACGACGAGAAGTACAAACGGTCCATCGAGACGCAGGTGAATTCTATTCTTTGCTGAATAAAAATGTCAACCCGTCGACTTTGCATTTCGCAATATTTTTAATACTATATGCCGCACATTTATTAGGCTCAGGCATAAGTTCTGACCCTCTGTGACCTATGTTTGGAAATTTGACCGTCATTTTGTTTTGTAAAATGTAAAATTGTTGCAGCTATTGCGTGTTGTATTTGATTGCCGACTGTCTGCCGATTATTTTAATACAGTCGAACCCGGATAAGTGCACAAAATGCGTATCAATTGTTGGAGCACACGCCAACATGAAAACTGACTACGCAGAACTGCGTAGCCTCTTTGTGCGGGACGTGTGCTCTAACAATTGCTACGCATTTTATGCACTTATCTGGGTTCGACTGTACCTCATTTGCCACAAACCGTTTATTGTATAGCTCGATTTTTCAGCACAATAATTGACCAAAATTTTTATTTCCGAGCCCAGAGAGGGTCAGAACTTATGCCTCAACCTAATAATAGACGCCGCTTCCGGAATGGCACCGTTGCTTACGAAAACTAAAAGTATATATTTGTTGTTAGTTAATTTGTTTTTAGGTTGTGTACGTTGACACGAGTCAGTACGACCATTACGTCAAGTGGTACCAGAAAGTGCATGGCTTCGCCCCATTGCCCGGCAATCGCGAATCGGACATTCGAATGGACATGCTGCGTTCCTGGTATTGCATTATTCCCACTGTTGTAAATTCCAAAATGATTTCTCAACGTAAGGGGTTCATATTTTAAATTTTGAAACAGAACGTCCGAAAAATACACAGTAATTGAAGAAGGATTGAAGAAACAGACTTTGCTTTTATGAATATTGCAAGAATTAAATTGGGATGTCGCATATTGATTATGCATGTTGTACAATTTTTATGTATTGCAGGTATCAGTATTACCAGCACAGACCCGTGGAGGAGGCGACGGACGAAGATCCCGATTTGATGGCCGACGCCGTCGGTCCAGAGCAGCTCTACGCCGGTAACCATGGTGACTACTGGGCGCTCAGTCGCTGGAAGTGGGCGCAGTGGGAAAGAAAGGTGCGATGTGATTTTTTTGGAAAATTCGCAGCGGAAGTTACATTAGTTCATGTCGCAATAGCGAACTATCGACCAATTTGCGAGTGTTCAATTTTATGCCTTTTTGAAACACAAAAGTGACGGGGTTCGTTGTGTTGTCTGATTATCTGCAATTTTTATGCGCTTTGACAATTTATGCCAATAACTTCACTTAATTTAATTTCACGGTTTCCGAATGAATACGTAATTGGAAATACAACGAATGAATTCTGTTTTATAATTGTCAATTTGCGTCATTTTTATTCGTAATCCAAAATTTTGTTGTCATTTTGCGATTTATTAAAAACTGTTCTTGTATGCTCAAATAAATTAATCGTAATTTTGCGCTTGCTCGGACTTCCTCGATTGGATATTGCAACAGTTCAGCTTGCCGATAACTATTATTACTCTGAAACGCATTGTTGACGGATTACGTATGCATCTGTGCAATGATTGTCTTATTCAGATTGGCCGAGGCGACGGCGCCAAATGGTTGGACGCCAAGCAGGAGACATACCAGGACGATGTGTCCATGACCGGCAAGCCCATGGTCTACGTCCAGGATCCGGATCAGGAAACAAAGAATCCGAATCAGGAAACAACGGATCCGGACCAAATCCAGCAGAACGCAGAAAATGTTGAACAAACAAGTGAATCTAACCTGGTGGATTGTTCCCATGTTGATATAAATCAGGAAATGTTTGCTCATTCGAGTGCTGATGTCATTTCTGATGACGATAATGTGATAACTGTATTAATTGAGTGAAAAATTAATTATTCTCCGTTCCGGTTTTATGGATGTCTGTGACAAAACTGTTCATTGGTTTTTCTTCGTTTTGCATGAAGTAAAAGAAGTTGTTTTAATGAAGTTGCTTAATTTTTTGTGTGCGAAAATGGGTTCATTGAACTACCCATATTGTTCGGCAACTACCTTTATTGGACTTAATCTTATTTTCGCGTAATCTTATTTCATTATTATCGCGTTGAATTTTTCAAAATTCGTAACATTATCAGCAATTTTGTCAAGTTCTGATTTAGTGCTGTGTTCACTTTGGGGATCGTTAGGTTAAAATTGCAAGATGGACTCAGCGACGACGTCTGAGCTGAAGTCGACGGCAGTGAGCAAAGCAGTGGAACCGCGGATCGATATAGGCCATCTTCTGATCGAGGATCTCGACCCGACGGAAATCAAAGGGTAGGTGTTGATCGCTTTTGTTCTTTGCATCGTTACAACAATACCTGTATGTCCTTGGTTTAAAATAGGTAAAAAAATGCCATTATGTATGTGATATTTCCAAAAAATTCGCTGACATGTGATAACCCGTCGACTACCAGTATGATAGCAATTAAAATAAAAATCACTGAAATCGGAAGGCGCTCCCCCTCCCGAGTTTCGTGCTGCGAGGGACGAGTGGAACTGTGACTTATAAACCGTCTTGCGAACATTTCTGCAGTGTCCGATTCGGTCTTTAATACGAAATTTTCGTATTGCAATTTACGACAGGTCGATTCTGATTTCTCGCGTTGCAGAATTCCTTCGAACGAGGATTTGCTCGAGCTCGTCCGTGACAACGCCCAGTATCTGTTCAACCAGATTTGGACGCTGGAAACGAGTCGAATCGAGGACGCCATCTGCGTCAAGGTTCTGTTTGCCTTATACTTTTGGTCGATTGCTCTTTACCTTTTTTTTAAACAAAATTACGGGTTTCTGGGGGTGATCGGAAGATTATTACACTCGGGATTTCATAACGCTGCATATTGCGATATGGGTTCAGTGTAACAGTGTTCAGTGTGTCACGAAGGCAGTTAAAAAATAAACTTTTAAAACCCCCAATCTTTTCCCCGTCCGGTTTGCGTTTCACTTCTCTTATCTTATACGATATCTCAGTTCGATATGTTCATTGCGAACGTTGAAAATTATTGCTGTTATGATTGAAGTGCTGCTGACATTCGCGTTTTTCAGCTTCCGCCAACCACCACTCGTCTTCCTCGTGAAAAACCGGTAAATTATTCTTTCTTTTCAAAAATCGCGATCTTGCAGCTTTGTTTGTCGTTTTATTAATGGTTCCTTATACTGTCATGTGCCCGTTGCACTTCCATGATGATGATGATAATTTTGAATTTTGATCGGTTGCAATACCACTTGCAGGTGCCTTCGCTTCGTGCGAAAACCAAATGGGAGCAGTACGCGCGGGACAAGGGCATCAATAACCGCAAGAAGGACAAGCTGGTCTGGGATCTGCAGACAAAGGTCAGCAATCAGTCTCTTTATTGAGAAACTTCGACGTGTTTAATTGCAACGTATTTGTGACCGCCTAACTAATTGCGCCCCTTTACAGTACATTACTGTCCCTTTGCGGCTACGTTTATCTGAAAATGATGCAAATATTGTTTTCAGTCGTGGAAGCCTCGCTTTGGCTATCGCCGCGGCAATGACAACACCAAGGACTGGATGGTCGAGATCCCCGCTCACAAGGGTATGTCAAAGCATTGAGATTTTCCCATCATGATCAATTTTGCGGCATAGTTTACACTATTATTCGTTTATTTATTATTCGTGTTACAGAGACACCCTAACACCCTCGAGTCCAGTGTAACTTTTGACTGCTATCATGAAGTTGTATGAAACTTTTTGCACATGTGTGTGCCACTATAGGACAGCTGCAACTGAACCAAGTTTCGTCCAGAAAGGACGTCTTGTTTCGTAACCACGACAACTCATTAATAATTTTTTTGTACTGGAGCGTGAGTGAGTCATCTAGTTTATTCGCTCAGTCAGCACAGTGGGGTGGTTGGGGGCTGTGGAAAGTCTGGAAAGCACCGGAATTGCTGTCAGGAGCTGAGCAACCAAAATCAATTGTTCTACCAATTTCTTCATGAAATTTCTGCCTTTTGAACCAAATAAACTGCAAAAAGCAGGTAGAACTTGGTGCCGAATGAGCAGACGGTGCGCTCCGATCCGGAAATCGTCAGGCAATTACGATACAAAGCACATCCATTGATTCCAATTAGGACGAAACTTGATTCAAATGCAGCTGTCATACAGTGGAATATGTACAAAAACTTTCATTGAATTTCGTCATTGATGTCAAAAGTTACATGAGACCTAAGGATGTTAAGAGTGTCTCTGTTTAGGACTGAACAGAATAATTGCGAATAGACGCAACTCGCAATTTTTGTGAAGAAAAACGAAGAATAACTTCAATATGTATTCTTGATCTGCAGTTATTCTTGCTTTTCCTTCACAAAAATTTCGAATTGCGTCAATCCGCAATTACTCTGTTCAGCCCTTTAGTACACCCTATGAGAACTGTGCACTGTTTTCTTGTTGCAGACCCGTACGTCGACTACTTCGGCGAGCGCAAAGAGGAGAAGAAGGAGCGCGTGGGCAAGAATGAATTCCAGCGACTGCGCAACATCGCCAGGAATAGCGGACCGAAGATCAAACCGCCACCCGGCCGTGGCGGTGGAAATGCCAATCTTACTCCACTCGGCATCATTGGAATGGACTCGCAGCAACGAACCACTCAAGAGGTTCGTCATATTGCAGATATTTTCATTCGTGTACTGCAAAATCAACTTCTATATCTACAACCTATAGTCAAAATTTCACCCCTGATAAAGAAAAAAACTGGGGCTTGGTCTTGAAAGGAAAATAAGGACAATGAAATAATTTTGTCTCAGGCGCTCATCATTGACGCAAACTTGTGCTCGCTGAGTATCGCTGAAGTGTAAAACATAAACTAACTGAATCCCGCAACAATAGTGTGGATTTATGATTTTCTTTCTCTGACAGTTTACGGTGTTACCTTCCTGTTTCTCTTTACCCAGTACAAAATTTTGACTTTATTTTTGGCTGTTGTTGGCTATAATTTTGTGTATTAAATCATAGTCATTAGATTATAAAGAAATGAAATTACAAAAAGTGTCATTCCCTTTTGTTTGAAACTCAATGCGATGGATGGCGTATTGAAACGAGTTTGTTTTCAGTTTAGTTTTGTTGAATTGAGTTAATTTCTGTGACAGTATAAAACTTTAATCAGCACTGCATTTTAGCAGATCAGTCACTTGTTTGCGCATATTTGCTGTCTGAATTTTGCAGTAGCACTTTCATTTATTTTCTCATGTAACGTAAATATATTAAAGGCACCTTGAAGTGAAAAAAATTGCGTCGCTTAGAGTAAGTTTAACTGTGCTGATCAAAAAAAAATCAACTTGATCTCTGCTAATTCGGCATCATATCGCGAAATTCTGCTTTGAAAGTCATATTGACCGTAAACGAAGCGTCAGCGGATTACTATAGCTTAGTGGTTTGAGGTAGATAAAGGACACGCATGATATGAAAATTGTTTTCTGAAATCTTTTATCTGTTATTCATGATTTTACAAGAAGATTTTGTTAACATGCGTGTTCTCCATCTATTTCAAGCCACTGGGCTACAGTAACCTGTCTGACGTTTTGTTTATGGGTACTATGACTTTCAAAGCAGAATGTCGCAAATACGATGCTGAAATAGCAAAAATCAAGTTGATTTTCATGACCAGCACAGTAAACTTATTCTAAGAGACAAAAAGTTCTCACTTCAGAGTTCCTTTAATTTATTAAGAAAATGAACGGCTTGTGATTTATAAGAAGTAAATCTCTCATGTTTAACGCAAATGGTCATCGTTGAATGACACTTTTTTGAAAGACCAAGAAATCGTTGATATATTCGTTTACTGCTTATTACACTGCTGACTCTTTATATTACATTGCAGCTGGCGCATCAAATCAGTCGGGCGAAGGCGGCGACGGCATCGGTGGGAAAATACCAGGAAAAACTGGCCAAGGAGAGACCGCCGAAGGATCGCGCCGTCAAGCGAAAGGTGATACATTTGATGCTTCTTGTTTGCCTGGTGTCAAATACCTTATTGCCGCCTGTATCGTAATCGAATTTTAACTTGGAAAATCAAATCGATTTATTTCCATTCAGTGCTGCATTTTTTGCTTCATCGATCTATTTTCTCTCCCGTTTTTCGTTGCTCTTGCAATTCAATTATTCTTAGTCTCTTGTTGACTAAATTTTGCATCTTACTTACATTTTTACTTTCAGTATGCGCCGAATGAACAGGGTGGACAGACGGAAAAATTGCACCAGTTGGACCTTCTGAGCAAACTGGGCGCGAAGAAGCCGAAATTCAACGCCGAACGCGCTTTCGCCAGTCAACAAGGCCAGGAACCCAGTGGAGGGTAAGTTCTTTGGCCAATCAATTACCTACTTTGTTTTTGTTATGGATTCTTGGTAAGTCCTGCTTAACTATGGGAGTTACGCCGGGTCACCAAGAATGCATGATAAAAACGAAGAGCCTAATCTATACCTTTAAACGCCGACCGTCTGTCTGTCTGTCTGTCTGTGTGTCTGTCTGAAGATCAAGCCCCGCCCACTTTTTTCTTACGGTCGGTTCGAGTACCCCAGGGGGTTTCTGGGTCCCAGTTGGCCCAGGAGAGTAAGCATAAGGGGTAGCCAGTTCCTACCGTACCGTTTTCACTACGACTGTGTACGCGGCAATTCGAATCTGTACGAAAGTGCGCCACTAAGCCCCGCCCACTTTTTCTTTCGGTTGGTTCGGGTACCCCCGCGGATTTGCCGGACCCATCCGGACCAGATTCATGAACATAAGGGGCAGCCCTACCCTCGCCGCCGACGCCGTCGCGGGAGTTCCGGCGGCAATTTAATTCTGTACAAAAGAAAATGCGTGCATTCATGATGTTTGAATTGGCGCCCTCGAAATTTCTCAAGTAGATGATAAAGTGTAATTTCGACATTAGCATAGGGTGCATTAGGTGTTATATGAACTGGGTGCACCATTTGCGCCGCGATACCAAACGCGGGAATTCAAATTTGTACAAAGATGCAAATGCCCAATATTCGCTGTTTCAATGAGCGCCCAAGGCTGGATTGGTCGTCTGTTGCTATGACAACAAAAGTGAGCAACCAACAGAATGCCCTGATACCCAA
>JAQGCX010000502.1:0-16154 GCA_034700205.1 Plectus parietinus | reverse complement strand
CACGGCGTAACTGTGGGCATGACGTCATCAGTCCCATAGTTAAGCCGGGCTCACCAAGAATGCATAACAAAAACGAAGAGCCTAATTCAGTTTAAAGAAATTTGCCAGGTGGCTGTGGCAGTATAACGCATGTGCAGAAAGCAATAAGCACCGAACACAAAAGTACCTGTGGATTTTTTGAGATCAGAAACGTTGACAGCGACTTGTTTGACAGAATCACCAGTAGACTCGCCCGGAATGAGGACAAACGGATGACCGTCAGGATCGTTCAGCACATAACCGCCGTCTACTTCGTCCAGTTTCACCCCTGACGACTTGACTCGATCCAGAATACTGCTCGACTGAATCTTAATTCCCTGAAATCATGACAAACAATAAAGGTGCCCGTATACTTCGAATAACACGTCTTATGCACCAGAAATCCCCCAGGGATCCCGCGCTCAGAGCGTGTTCTCGGCCAAATCTTAACCCTTTGAGCTGAACCTAGACTTTTTCAATAGAAATTGATGTCAGTTACAGCATATTAAATAATAACACGAATTCATACAACCGTTGGCGGGAATTCAAAAGTTTACTTCAAGAATACGAGCGAAAAAACTTGTGTTCTTGAAGTTAACTTTTGAATTCCCGCCAATGGTTTTATGAATTCTTGTTATTTTTTAATATGTTGTAGCTGACATAAATCTCTATTCAAAAAGTTGAGATTCAGCTGAAGCGGTTAAGATTTGGCCGAGAACGAGCTCTCAGCGCGGGACCCCTGGGGGGATTTCTGGTGCATAACACGTGTTATTCGGGCACCTTAAATAAAGAGTGCAACCAATTGAAACATTAAGCAAAAATTAACATTCCAAAACTGATATTTTTTGAGAAATGGGAATATGCAATACAAGCTGTAGAGTATGGTTCATTTATTGAAGTGGAAAATTGCGTAACTTTTCATTACTGCACAGAAACTGAAGGAAAAAGAACAGTTGAACCAACCGCAAAGTCATTTCCCAGTTTGTACGATCCGATTTCGTAATTGTAAGTCAGTTCGATGACAAAATGATCGTCTTCGGCGCCATAGCCGACCATCGTTTTGCTCCAGAGACCGTTGTACGGCCTGAAAAAAATAATTCGATTTCTACACATATCAGTCACAAATTGCAGCAGTACCCATTGCATGTCGCCTCGCAGCCTTTTTCGAACTCTTCGTGGCGTAACACCTGCAACAATACATCATAAAATATGCGCCGAAATAGTGAGGAAATACTGCATTTCACGAATAGAAACAGTCAGAATGCACAAACAAAATTTCAGAATCCGAGCTAAGCATCATAAAATCTTTGGCATTTGGCATCTCTGAAAGAAAACCCCACTCTATTGATAGAACCCGCTCTACACAACAAGTCGCTTTGCTTACGACAATTCGGGTCTTTGATTCAGCCCCTGGATGCAGCTTGGCATTAGCTGGTAGAAGGCGGATTTCAGCCCCTCAAGAAAACGACACACATAGCAGAAAAAACGACATGACCACTTCTGTCATGACTCGATCCATTTTGATCGCATAACTTTGGCTCTCCCCTTCGGTTTTTCATGTCTTTTAAAAGTAACGAGCAGGCACGACATGATCATCAACAATGGCAATTGACAACAAATAGTTACCTGCATGCCAAGCGTCTTCATAAAAAATTCGTAGGAAGCCCGGCGATCGCCGATTTTGAAAACGTAGTGAAGAGCACGTCGCATCTTTGTGAGAGCCGCTAGCACGTCCTATCTCGTCTGCAGGAGAATTAATGGCAACAAATCCACTGCAAACCTGCGTGACAAGGCACAGCGACAGGTCTTTGCGAAGCAATCGCCGTGACGTCAATCACCATGGCAACTTCAACTGATAACGTGTCGCGTTCCTTAGCAACAATAGGCGAATATTTGTCGACGCAATCGAACAAAGGTCGTCATGGAAACTTGTACCGCCTTTCTTCTTTTTGACGAATCGACGAATTTCTGCTGGTTTCTGTCGTTAGGCAGTAGAGGGCGCGCGTGTTGCGCGCGCATTTCGGTTGTCCGGCCGGCGCGTCGGCCACTTTCTCCTCTCCTCCCCCCACGACTGCACACACTGCTGGTCCCTCTTCTGATCCTGTATTTTCAGGGTTCCCATCTGGAAACGACGCCATTTTTTCCGGATATCTTATCTCAGGATGACGCTCCCTGTCGAACTGCCCGGAACGAGTAGGAAGAAACGGAAAGCGCTTAACGTTCAGCACGTTATCTTGGAGTTGGAACTGACCGAGCCGACCAAGAAGAAGTATCCGGTCTTCAATTACAGGGATTTGCTCAAGGAACACCTGGTAATCCTGCATTTTCATGCACTTTAATTGTAACTCAAGTAAATTCTGTGGATTTAGTGCAATTTTCGCGAGTTTTGGGTAGATTTAATTGCGTTTTGGCGATTTTCTATTGGATTTTCCAGTGGAAAACGGCAGCCTTGGCCACACGGCGCGAGGCTGTGTGTAGTGTCGGGGTCTCTGTGGCTGTGCTGTGTGCGTGGAGCGTACATCGTTGTGTGGTGTTCGTTCGTCGTCTAACCCCTCTCTAGCCCTTTCCCTACCCCTCGCGCTTGCCGATCGAACCAACCCCCCGGTCCAGACGGAATATTCGCGCCCATTCCCCCGATCGGCGGCAACTCGAAATGCCCATTTTTCTCCTTCTTTAACAGCAACATTTTTCTCCATTTTCTTCCGTTTCTGCTTGAGCGCTTTAGGCTTATTCGCTTAGCTTTTGTTTGTGAGATGTTTTTTGCTGAGTAAAACAAAAACCGATAAGTTAGCTTGTGTGATACAATCCTGAGCGTGGGTTCCAGGTTTTGTTGGTCGTGGTGGTAAATGGTTGTAAAGTGTATGTGGCGCGTCCAGCGTTCTCCAGTATCGATTTACGTCGCCGCAGTGTTTCTTCCGTGCACGCCGCCACTATTTTGGGCGCGCGGCGCTGCATAAAGTGCGCGGCGCACCGCATCCGTGTTTACGTTTTATCGATCTTTGGCTGCCGCGGTCGCGTCTCGGGAATATCGATTGATTACCCCCCGGCTAATCGGGCGCGCGCACTCGCGGGGGGTGAGCGCCTTCCGCCGACCCTGACGTCACACGGCGCGCCAATTCGAACGCGATGATGTTCACACATTGGTCCAACGTGATTGTCGTTTTTCTTTGCAGAACGAAAGCGACTCGAGTGGCGATGATGAACGCTTCCACGACCGCGAAGCTGAGGAAATGGTCAAGCGTTTGGAGGAAAAATACGTGAGTCAATCACAGTCGTAAGCAGAATGCTAAGCTGGATTATATCGTCGGATCGAAGAATAACTTTTACAATCATCTAAAAAGAGGCGCGGTTTGAATGAAAGTAATCTCTATTTGTGAATGACAGTGAGTCATATTCCTTTCAAATTTGCTTCAGAGAGCCTCCCATTGTAAAAATGATCTGTTTTCGCAATAAAATTAAGTACTAAGAAGCTCATTACTTCAGGGCAACAAACGAGACAAGAGAGGGAAGAAGATCAAGTTTGGAACTGCTGACGATTTTATGGACAAAGGTGCCGGCTATGATCTCACTGACAGCTTCATCGACGACGGCGAAGCAGTGAGTATTATTTGATATTTTGCTGCAAGATGCATGTTCAGTTGTTTTTGTTTTCATTCGACGAACGCTGTCATTCTGGATAATTGACGTATTTGGAGTCCATAACATCTTTAAAAATTCAGAGCGATTTCAGCAGTTATATCTCTGAATATTGCGTGCTTATTTTACGTGAGTGGACGCTGATTATTTTCGCTGCTTTCCAGTACGATGAGCTGATTCCGTCAACGATGGACACGGCACGCAAGGGCTTTTACGTGAACAAGGGCAAGTTGGAGTTCAAGTCAATCAACAGCAGCGGTGAGGAGGACAATGGGAGCGAAAACGATTCGGACGACGAACGTCCGTCCACTTCGCGCCAACAGGAACCAAAGAAGGTACGCTATTCAATTGTTGAAGGGTGGTACATTTCATACCTGCGCAAGCTCCGCCATTAAGTATTTCATATACGTCACCGGCCAAAAAATTGAATAGGATTCGTCATATGTCACCGCCTTTTTTCCACAATTAAAAATTTTTTTTTTTAATTTTTGAATTTCGCGCCTAGAATTTGCATATTAGAGTACGATAAGGTTATAAAAATCTACGCGGGATACGTCATGGAGGTCCAACCTTGCTCTGGTATGGTTCATTTGATCGCTAATTGCCAGACAAAAACAAAATTTCAACTGTTCAACATGGGACACATTTCAGAAGAAGATGCTCAAGGCGGCGGAAGCCATGCAGCAGTCGTCGTCTACCGTGAACGATGCGATCATGGAAGTGATCAACACGTCGAAGAAACAATTGCACGGCGACTCTGCGCTGAGAGCGGCGGCGCAATCGATTAAGAAGAAACGGTAGGTCGATTGTTTTCATTAAATGGTATCGGCAGAAGTTTGATGATGTAATTTCGTGTGTTATTTTGCTATCTTTTAGATTTGACTAGTGTTAATTTCTTTAGATTGAGTGCCGGTATGCCGCCGACACTGCGTGCTGCAAAAGCTGCGCTCGCCAATCGACAACCGCTGAAGCGCGGTCCGAAACCAAAGAACGGCAAAAATAACAGGTACAGAGAAGCTCTATACTCTGAATTTCTTCAACGGTTAACCGGAAATCGAATGTCGTTTGAACAGAAACAAATGATGTTCATTAGACATCTCAATTTTTCGATTGAGTATCATTATTTATATGATAAATAACTATTTCCTGTTTCTGTCTCACAACGATATTGGCAGCCAAAATTCTTGCTATTCGGTGCGTCCTTCATTAGTAGTTAACCGTCGAAGAAATAATGAGTATATTTATATTAAAAAACTCGGCGTTCAGACCGGGCGGGGTTTATTTACTAAGCATAACAGCATATAAATCAATACGCTATGTTTTGTGTTGCCTGATCAGGCCCGCACGTATCTTTTGCGTTAGGTACCGTAGTTTTTTGCACGGTCTGTTCGCGGATCAATACCTTCGGTTTTACTTTTTCATTTCGGCTGAAGTTGAAGTTAGAATGGTTCCATGTGGATATTTCCGATGTGAATTAATACCTTACTTCTTTCAGCGCTCTGTCGGCATCTCGAGGTGTTGAGAGTACGGCAGAGATGGCGAGCTTCTTGACGGGAATGGCTGGCGGCTCGCTCGACTTTGACGACTTGGAAATAGAAAGTATTTGCCGGAGCGTCACACCCGACCGGTCGAAGCACAAGAACGTGTCGAACACAACCACACCAAACAGAGTATGGCAATTTGCTTTGCAATCATTTGAATCATTTTTGCGTGACCAGAATAACATATTTTGCTGTTAATTAACGTGGTATCAACCGGTTTCTAAATCGACAATACTGAACGAGTTTGTTTTGTATCTAGAATAGTTTGAACTTGCATTTTGTAACCGAGTTTACTTTTCAAAATATATTGCTGTTAAAAATAGTCTCATTTGAGATGGAAAGTTGCTTTTCTTTTCAGGATCGCACTGGTTCAACGACGAGTGGTGATGAGTCTTCGCCGAATGTGACTGTGGCTACGCCGGATCGGCTAAGCGGTGGTCGCCCGCCCAACGGCGCCACGATGAAGGCGTTGCCGCACATGTCTGACGAGTTAATCGCCATGATTAAGCGCTTCAAAGACGAGACGAAGAAATTTGGCGCGCCCGACAAGTTACGACTGCATTACGAACATATCGAAATGTGCATCGAGTATGTATTTACCAGTATTCCATTCTGTATGTTTTATCGTTATTTATCGCTACAGTACAACGTTTGTGAACTCGACAATGTGAGCAGGTGCATGCAATTGACTGGTGCAATTATATCAAGTTTGTACACTTTATTTCAGGATCGAGGAGAAATGCCTCACGGACGGCATGAACATGTCTCAGAAGGCTCATGTGATGGACGATCTGGCGCGCTGGGTGCAGATAAAGAAGCAGTCGCTCTACATCCGCATGAAGACCCACAAAGACCGCAAGGCGAAGGGTATTCTGTCGCCAGAAAAGTCGGCTAACAAGAACAGCTCCAGTGCCGGCGTCCTCGCCATGCCAACCATCACCAATGAAGCGAAAGCCGAAATGACGTCGCCTTCGCCCAAGACAATCAAGACGCCAATTATTCCGCCCAAAGCCGAGAAATCACTCACTACGCCGGCCCGTCCTTCGGCGCCTCCGCCCACTCTGACGACTTCTGATAAGAAGACGGAAAAGGTACATGCTTGCATTTTTTTGCTTTGGCCGCGACCAATAATGATGTAATGAGTGACCCCTACCCCTACCCCCACGTAAATCGGTCTATAATTCGCTAAAGAACAATCAAATTAATCCCTGCGAATCCATCTTTTAAAGCAGATAAGGTCGGTAATATGATTTTCTCAAAATCGGTCCCACGAATGAGGAAAAGGATGAATTGCTTTACTTATTTCACGCAACTCCTGTCGATGCGTCCATTATTGAGACAGTACTTATCAAGAACTTTTCCTATTTAAACTATGCCATGTCTTTATCTTCGTCGAGTATTGTTTATCCGTTGCAACCGTAATTTCAGTTATTGTCGATGGCGTCTCCAGCAATGTTGCGCAATCTGCCACGAGTGGTCTATTCACCGGTGATGCGTTGTTTGAACGCGACCGCTTCGGGCGGTCGTCATTTGACATTCATAAAAGCGTGGTCGATTCCGCTGGAGAATCGCAGTCTGCACGCGCCGTCGCCGTTGCTCAGTCAGCTCGACTCGCCCAAGGTGGTCGGCTTATCTGCTTATCTTTCTTCTAATTTTTGTGGGCTCACTTACATTATTTGATTGCGAGCCGTGTTTGCAGTCAATGAATACCGCTGATTAATCCCAGTCGGTGCTTTCCCTTTTCTACAGATCACTACGGAATATGATCGAACTTCGACTTGACTTGGAATGATAATTGTTTTGTTGCAGACGCCTACGGTGGAATTTTCTGCGACGCGAAACTGCCGCGCACTTGTGTTCACCCCGCAGCGACAGTTGGTCTTCCAACGGGATCGACGGCGTCTCTACCAGGACGACGCGAGCGAATCCCCGACGACCGATGACGACGCCGCAGCTTCTTTTGTCGAGCAATCGGGGAAGGCAGAGACTGCTGCTTCAGCGACGCCGCGCGTGGCCTCCGACTTCCTGCGGTCGTTCGCGTTCTATCGCGTCGAGACGGCGACTGGAGAAAAACTGCGGCAGCTTGTGTGGAATGCGCCCAAGAGAGCTCTGTCCCCTCGCGCCGCCAGGCGAATACTAGGTAAGCGAGTGTTTGAAACACTTTCTCCTAATCGGAAATGATGTCTGGCGTTTTGAGTGTTTCCTGTCACTTGTAGGAAAAGGCGGCTTCGGCGCGGTGTTCACCGGTCATTACGGCGGGAAGCGAGTGGCCATCAAGCAGTTGAATTCGAAGATTCTAAGCGACAGCATCTGCCACCAATCGTTGCTTGCGGAATTAAACGCCTTCAAACTCCATCATCCCAACATTGTACACATTTTTACCTTCACTTCTTGCGGTTCTAGCACGCAGGTACTGTCACTTTGCTATTATCACACCACAACTCCGCCGATTAGGCAAAAAAACTTGTACCCCACCCCCAAAAAAAAACTTTACTCCGTCTCCAAAAAAAACTTGGGGGTGGGGTACAAAAGGGGTATTGAGGGGTCAAAAACCGGGGGGTTGGGGTGCTGCTTGTTTTCCGACTATTTATTCATTACATTTTAATGAGGAGCAAAAATCGTTGAAAAAGTTTCTAAGTCCAAAATGATCGAGGTTGACTTGAGTCTATGGATTGCCCGCCGATTCTTATTTGTTTGACTTATTTTGTGTTCGTCTGTTTTATATTTTGAAGAAATTCCAATCCAACTTTAATGTATTGGTTTGACAGGTTGTTTATGACAGGTTGTTATCCAACTTTAATGTAGAAACAAAATCTGCAGTCAGTGCTCAACCACGAAGGCGAAGTGATGGACTCGAAACGACGCCTGGACATTTGTATGCAACTGGCCAGCGCACTTGAGTTTTGCCACAAGCACATGGTGCTGCATCTGGACGTGAAGCCTGCAAATGTGCTCGTCACCGATGACTACGTTAACTGGAAGTTGGCCGACTTTGGCTGTTCCCGTAGTCTCACTGCTGGTGATGCGACGCCCCGCACAGCCGTCGGCACTCTTGTTTACAAAGCGCCGGAACTGATGATAGAGGTATTGCAGTCATTGTGAATCTTCTCCGTCCACTTTGTTTGAATGCGTGTGTATATAATTGTTCGAATAGAACACATTTTGATGCGCCGATATTTTTGATGTTTAATTACGGAATTGTATTGCGTCATTGCAATTGCTCGCAAGTCGCAATATAGCTTGAGTTGTTTTCCAGGAAAATCGCCCGTCGACCAAAGCGGACGTGTACTCGTACGCGCTGCTGGCGTGGCAATGCTTCAGTCGCCGGCCGCCCTTCGACGCCAAACACGAGCAAGAAGTAGTATACCAAGTTGCCAAATGTTTGCTGCGGCCCGATACTGTATTCGTCAGAGAAGGCGACTTCGGTGACGTTTTTAACAAAGCCGACCGCCGTCTGATGGACCTGGTTGAAACGTGCTGGAGACCAACGCCCGAGTCACGGCCCGAATTCACTGGGATATATGTCTGACTTTGAACGCAATCCGCATGTTAAAACCCTCTTAAACGCATGTAAAACTGCTCTTGATCTGTATTTTTACACACGTTTTTCTTGCAATTAAACGACAGCGAATTTTTTGAACAATGCGCATTGCATAATTATTTCTCACATACTGTATGCGGTCTTGTACATTATATTGCTCCATAGCCGGATTTGCTCAATAGTCTGACGAGGAGGCCTGTTTTCGACACTCCGGCCGGGCCGTCAGGTGTGTATGCAGACCCATAACACGAAGAAAATGGTAGCCGCTCGAATCTGACGAAATCCTCAAATGTCAATAAGAAAAGTGTCCGCTGACATGGACATCAGTTCACTATCGATCCGCCGAATAGTGTATGATGATCTTGGACTCAAATCTTACAAAAGACGCAAGGTTCGCTTTCTGAACAAGAATATTCGGCAAAAGAAACTCATTCGGGCGCGACTCCTCAAAAGGAGGTCCTAAATCCGCAACATAACAACGTCCTCTTTACAGATGAAAAAATTACGATTGAAGTTTTTTCGTCCACAGTCATAGCAGATCATACTGTCATCGCTTCTGAATTATTGGCGCGGCTGACAGCTAAGACATTTCCCTTTTCTGCGTCAATTTGTAGCCCCAGCCGTAGTTGCTCTTCAAGACGGCGGCGCTCCAATAGAGCTTCTGCCATTTTTGCTGCGGCTGCTATTTCAGTGAGTGTTTCAGCGTTAGGCGCTTGTATTTCAACCAATTCTCTCATTTTGCGATTGAGACCTCGCATAAATATCGGGGCCATGTAGGATTCGCGTATTTGCGTTGACATTATGGCGCCGTAGACCTACCCCCCAAGATGCGGGATGCGCATTTCAAAGCTCAAATGTTATCGTAGGCGTCCTTTTGTAAATTGTGGGGCTGGTACAGCGAAGATTTTAAATATTGCTGTTTTCTATGCTAGCCTTACTGGTGACCTGCTGCAACTTTTGACTGCTAATGATGAAATGCAATGAAATTTTTTGTGCATATGGCACTGTACGACAGCTACACTTCGACCAAGTTTCGTCCTGAATGGTTGCATCTTGTATCGTAACCATCGGGCGATTTATTGGATTAGTGCTGTGCGCTCAGCAAGCAAAAAGTTGAAATTTATGTGTGCAATTTGGTCCTAATTTGGTTGCCAAGTCTTTCCACAGCTTCAACAGCAATACTAGTATGACCACTACCACTAGATATTGTGCCGACTGAGTGGACAGTGGACTCCAGTACAAAAAACCGTTATGAAGTTGTCGTGGTTGCCTTTTGGTGTTTTTAAAACAGAGTAAATGTATAAATACTGAGCTTGAACAAGTCGTAATATATCTTCAGTTGTTTTCCAGGGAAATTGGCCGTCGACCAAGGCGGACGTGTACTCGTTCGCGCTGCTGGCGTGGTAGTGCTACAGCCGCCAGCCGTCTTTCGACGCCAAGCACCAACATGAAGTGGTATTCCTTGTCTTTCAGTGTTTGCTGCGTCCCTACACTGCTTTCATACGAGAGGGCAACTTCGGCAACCTTTTTAACAAAGCCGACCACCGTCTGATGGACGTGGTCGAAAAGTTCTGGCGACCGACGCCCTAGTGTCAATCGCTCGGCTCGCTTGTTTCCGCGCACGCTGCCGTCGCCAAAGGCGCCGTCAAAAGCTCGTACGCTACGCCCACCCGTTTGCAATGCTTTGCGTCGCATAGGGGAACCCCAACCATTTTGTTATCGGACGACCAATGCCCATGATCCGCCCCTGTAGTGCTAAAAAAAATTACCTTATTTTTAAAAAATTTGCATAAATTACTGCTTTGGCATTTTTGAAATCTGGCAATCCTTCACAGCTGGCATTATTGAAACATTGGTGATAAATTGCTCAAAACTCCAAATAATAAAAGTCACGAGAACTCTGATGGAGCTCCTTGGTGTTTGCAAAAAAAAGCGCAATCAGCAATGTTGAGGTTCAAAAAGCAGCAAAGTTTAGAAAAATATGATAAATGATGAATGCAATTCTGGTTATCGACCAGAACGATGACGTGCAGTTCTCAAATCGCTATTAATGTTTTGTGTATACGTTACGATGGTGACCAGACCGTTAATGGGAGTGATGTTACGGTGGTGTTATGACATCACTCCAAGCACACCAGAGGGGAAAGAAATACCGTAGTAAAATATTCCTAAGCTTCTGTATAGGCGCAAACTATTCCTCAGCCTAAGCCTGTTTCTAAGCACAAAAATAAGGCTGTGCACTCTGCGTTGGAGCGTCTTTTTACTCTAAACGTTTAGAAAAATGGTTAGATTAGAGTAATGGCCTCGTACCGTTACGGTAACTGTTTTCGATGCAGTCGTGAGCAATTGTTACTCATTACAATAATAAACATGAACAAAACTCAAATTCTCAAAACAATGGAAAAATTTATTGTTCAATATTGTGGGTAATATAAGTATGAAACGAAGATTTTTTCCAATTTCAGTTTACAAATTCGCAAAAAACTGAACTTTTCGAACAATTGAAAAAATATGAGCAAAGCATTATTCATTCACTATACTGAGCTGATAAACTTAGCAATGCATTTTCCGTTGACGATAAACATTGATAAAGCACGGTATTGTTTGCTGAAATAACCTGTAGCTTCGTTATGTATTCCATATCACCGACATAAAGTATGTTGCTGGCTGCCTGGGTGTAGTCAAATTTGTGGGAGTACGTGTAAACGCTTGTAATGCCGGATGAATTTGTGAGAGTCACCTGAAAATGTTATAAAATAATTCGACTTTCGTTGAACAAATTTATGAAGAGCCCTGCGGTTATACCTGGTTCGGGTATACCAATACCCAAACCCATTTTGGATATACCAGGTTTTTCATACCCAAATACACGTACCCGTACCCATACCTATACCCACACCTCACATACCCAAAAATGATTATGAAATTGTCTTCAATTAACGTCTCAACAAAAGGTATAAAGGCTTGAATTCTGAGGTTAGCCATGTGTTATTGACGCAAGACAAAGGTCAGTGGACATGTGACATTGACGACAGCTATCGAATATAATCGATTTTGCACTAGGAATGCGAGTCTTGAGTGAGAGCAGTGAATGGTGATGCTGCCAGCGAGACCCCAGAGATCAGTGCTTTTTAACGCTTCCAGAATTTTGTGAGTCATATCCATACCCATATCTAATACCCGGGTATTTGGCCATACCCAAAAGTGGGTATACCCATACCCATACCCACTCGAAATTTCATACCCGAACCAGGTATACCGGAGGTTCAGCCAGTGAACTCACCAACATGTCGGTTGGCCGAGTCAGCAATGTAATGCTGAAAATTCCACCCTGATCCATGGGATTCGTCCAGAAATAGGCATCATTCGGACCATACCATCCATCCGGATCCTGTTGTGCGGTGAAAAAGATGGACTGAAATAGTTAAATTACAAGTAATAGCTGAAGGAATGACGTACATCTTCTGCTGGGAGAAAGCGGACGTTCATGTAGAAGGATATGATAGTGTTCGGTTGTCGAAAGCTGATTTCGAAACTTGTTTCGTACATTGCCTTGCCTTCGACCGTGACCATCGTTCCATTGCCCAGTCCATCGGCTATCCATGGTGCAATGGGCGGCGCACTCTGAAAATAAGCCCAATTTACCTACCGTATTCTATGTAATTTTGATTCCAAAACCGACTGATAGAGAATGACAAAATCGACAGAGGATATTGGATTCAAACGGTCAAGTTACGCGAATCGTCGAAATAAAAACGCGATTACGACCACAATTACGCACCACAAACCACTTCGTTATCAAAATATTTTCAGAGTGCGCCGCAGCATTGAACCATGGATAGCCGATAGCCTGGGCAATGGAACAATGATCACGGTGGACCCAATGAACGTTTCCACCCAATGAACGTTTTGACGCAGATTCGATTGACTGTTGCTGCTCAACCACGTCGAAAAAAAACGCCGTCATGGCGCTCTTATAAATTGTTTGATCACCACAGCAGCGAACCCGTCACATTTGCACAAAATATTAACGAAGCGAGCGATGAGGAAATGGCACTCATTCGTTCTGATCGTTTCCCAAAGAGTTAGATTCAAACATCATGACACGCTCACTGCTCATCACACTTTTTCTCAACTTTTGCTGTTTTTTCGAGTTCGGTACGGCAGACTGCGCTCTGATTTACCAACAGCATGAAGGTGTTCGATCAGTCGGCTTTGTTCTCATGACTTCCGCTGTGTCTAGCTTGGAAAAATGTACAAACCTTTGCTTTACTGACCCCAACTGCGCAGCGATCAACACGCAACAAGTTGGTGCGAAAATTCAGTGCCAACTGATCGCTTATGGACCGACGACTAATAGTACTCAAGTGGACTCCACAATGACTCTGCATCGATTGATAAGAGAAAACCTCGACTGCAGATACTCGTCATGTGTATGTTTTCAAAGTGATTTGTTTCCATTGTCAAATTTCAATCTTTTTTACGCGATTACGCACCACAAACAACTTCGCTATCAAAATATTTCAACAGTTACTAAATTACATCAGTCGGTTTTGGAATCAAAATTACATAGTATACGGTAGGTATATTGGGCTTTTTCAGAGTGCGCCGCCCATTGAACCATCGATAGTCAATGGACTGGGCAATGGAACAATGATCACGGTAGAAGGCAAGGCAATTTACGAAACAAGTTTCGAAATCAGCTTTCGACAACTGAACACTATGAAGTCATTCTACATGAACGTCCGCTTTCTCCCAGCAGAAGATGTACGTCATTCCTTCAGCGATTACTTGTCATTTAACTATTTCAGTCAATCTTTTTCTCCGCACAAAGGAATCCGAACCAATGGGTTGCGCAGAATAATGCCTATTTCACTCCGAATCCTATTGATCAGGGCGGAACTTTCAGTATTACATTGCTGACTCGACCAACTGACATGTTGGTGAGTTCACTAGCTGAACCTCCGGGCTCTTCATAAATTTGTTCGACGAAGGTCGAATTATTTTATTACATTTTCAGGTGACTCTCACAAATTCATCCGGCATTACAAACGTCTACACGTACCCCCACAAATATGGCTACACCCAGGCATCCAGCAACATACTTTATGTCGGTGATATGGAATACATAACGAAGCTGCAGGTTATTTCGGCAAACAATACCGTGCTTTATCAATGTTTTTTGTGAATGGAAAGTACATTGCTCAGTGCAGTGATTTTACTCGATTATTAGTGCATGTGTTAGTTACCGACTCCAGTTGCCGACTAATGTATGAATGCAGATCTAATCAAACAAAGCATTCGTTACCAAACAACTATCCGCACGAACAAATTCTGGTCGAAATTCTGCGTGCCGATTGTGGTTAAATTGAGACATACATCGGTGAATTCGGGCCGTGACTCGCTGCTGTGATAGCGCACTGGCTACAAGTTGAAGCGGCGATTCTCTGGCAATAGCAGAGAGATGACCAAAGCGCATTAGATGTGATCACTGGCAGAATCGTGGTGTCCTACGAACCAGCGATCTCCTCCGAGCCACCGACTTCGCCGTTCCGACTCGGTCGCTAAAAACAGATGGTGATCTGTTTTGTATGCCTGTCTGATTCCTCTGCCGTTACGTGTGAGCTCATAAACAACACGTTTATTGGTCTTTTACCGCTCGAAAACACGCAACCTCGCTCCACAAGCGAACCAAAACAAAACTCAGCCGACTTCCACGAACAAACAAACATCTTCTGTGATTCAATTGAACGCGCCAAAAACACGAGAAATGCGAGCCACAAAACGAATATGAGCGTCAACTAGAGAACATGATATCTATTGTCATCGGCGGCGCCTTTGACGACGGCAGCGTGCGCGGAAACAAGCGCGCAGAGCGTTTGACACTAGGGCGTCGGTCGCCAGAACTTTTCCACCAGGTCCATCAGACGGTGGTTGGCTTTGTTAGAAAAGATGCCCAAGTTATCCTCTCGTATGAAAGCAGTGTAGGGACGCAGCAAACACTGGAAGACAAGGGATACCACTTCATGTTGGTGCTTGGCGTCGAAAGTCGGCCGGTGGCTGTAGCATTACTACGTCAGCAGCGCGAACGAGTACACGTCCGCCTTGGTCGACGGCCGATTTCCCTGGAAAACAACTCAAGCTATATTGTGACTTATTCAAGCTCAGTATTTATACATTCACTCTGTTTTACAAACACGAAGAAGGCAACCACGACAACTTCTTAACGGTTTTTTGTACTGGAGTTCACTGTCCACTCAGTCGGCACAATATCTAGCGGTCATACTCAGGGTTACCAGACATGCTCCTTTAGGGAGCAAAGTGCTCCTTTGGAGGTTTACTTGCATTATACTCCGTGGAACATCCTGTGGCACCTGTTCAAAACATAGTAATCAATAACCTATGCTTTGTACAGGTGCCACGGGATGTTCCACGGAGTATAAAGCGTAGCTATGAATAGTGTCCGCTAACATGGACATCAGCTCCCGATCGCTCCGCCGAATATTGTATGATCTTGGACTCAAATCTTACAAAAGACGCAAGTTTCACTTTCTGAACAAGAATATTCGTCAAAAAAGACATTCAGGCATGACTCCTCAAAAGGAGATACGAAAATCTGCAATGCAACAACGTCCTCTTCACTGATGAAAATTTTTTGAAACTGCCCATAGCTGCAGCTGGGATCCGAGGTTCTTAAATCGTTCTTAAATCGCTGCAGACACTGCAATTTTACTTTTACTTACTTAGTTTCAGATAGTAACTTAGAAGTGTTTAAAATTTCATCGGTGATGAATTACTGGTTTTATGCAATTTTTGTCAGAGACGCGTTTCTCATTAATAATTTGAACGACAATTCATATCAATGCGTTTTTTGACATAAAAAATTGCATGAAAACAGTAATACAACACCGATCACAATGAAATTTTAAACACCTTTAAGTTACTGTCTGAAGCACATGTAAACCAAATTTCAGCTTGCTCTGATGAAAATTGCAGTGTCTGCAGCGATTTAAACCTTTGGACTCCTCGTTGGTCAACCCTGTACATTGTTCAAGGCTAGTCACAATGAAAGTCATGAGAACAACGCCGACTATGAGAATATACAATTCAATTGGTTGCAGTTAAAAGTAGGGAAACCACTGTAGTTATTTCGTAAACACTACAAAAGGATAAAATATGTTACTTTGCGTCACGATACCGGTAAAACGGACCCTAAAATATCATTTTTGGAAACGAATTGATTGCATTTCGAAGAAAGTTGTTGATTGAACTGAAAATGTCGGCCATGTCGGCCGGTTTGCCAATGGGTGCGAGGCGTTCACCGGTCCTGTCACATGTTTTACCAATAGGTCACCTAAACAGTAGGTCACCTGCATTTGTCAACCAATAGGTCACCTGCAATTTTGTAAACAGTAGGT
>JAQGCX010000501.1:0-16161 GCA_034700205.1 Plectus parietinus | reverse complement strand
ATTTTCTGTACCCATGAGGTAAAATTGCCCCAAGTACGACACAATATGGGTTAGCACATACTTAACACACGCTTTAGGTTCAAAATTTCATTGTTCTTTCATTTTAGTCAAATAATATGCACTTTTTTCAAGAATTTATTCAAAAATGTTCGTTTTTCTTGAATTTTTTGACACTGACCACAGAGGTTGAAACAATAGTGACCCACGCAGAATTAGTGGCCCAGAGTCCAGAGAGTTTGAAATAATAGGGACCCAGGGTCATTAATTCTTAAAATATGGTAATTAACTGGTGCGACGTCTTGCCAAAGAAAATTAACCTTGTAGCAAGTTTCATCACATTGGCTGATTCGGTTAAAGCACAGATGGTCAGGAAAATTTGACACCAAAGTCCAACGCAGGCGTACATCGCAAAGAAATCGTATCCAAATGATTGGCAAATTGTGTAAATAACTGAAATAGTGAAACAAGTATACAAATGTAAAATTGACCACGAACAATTTTTAAGAACAATGGCGTATTCAAGAATTAGTGACCCACGAAGAAATAGTGACCCTGGGATGCAGAAATGTACAAGAAAACAAACGGTAAACCGCAGAATTTTATCCATTATTTTGCTCGATTTGCTATGTTTGCCTGCGAAATCTCTTTTTTCGCAGAAAAGCAACTGTATAATTTAGTCTTTGGGAAGTTGAAACAATAGTAACCCACGCAGAAATAGTGACCCAGGGTCAAGGGGGTTTGAAATAGTACTGACCCAGGGGTCACTAATCATTAAATATAGACTCTTTGTCACTAATCATATAGACTCTTTGTAAAACTGTAACTATTTGATTGGTTTAGAGAAAGAGAGAGAAAAGGGAGGGTAAAAGGTTGGAAAAATTAGTTATTAACCTAAATAATAAACCTAAACAACACCGTAGATTAGACTATACCGTAGATTAAATTACCATGAACGTTTTATTACTGAAACTTAATTTTAATCGCAAACCTTTGATGTAAATGGCGAGTGGTGCGGAAGTGAGCGCAATGTTCATTGGCTGACCGCTGAATATTGCAAAGTAAATCCCACCTACTGCTTGAGCAAAGATCACTTTCTTCACATCTAACAACCATCCAAACAAATGAAAATTGACAGAAAATATTAAAACTGAACTTACTGAGTTGTCCATGAGTGTTTTCATCATTGAACACACCAAATGCAATAGCAGGCAATAAGCAAGTGAAGTAGAGAAATACGGTAGTGCTAAGAGTTTTTTGCACCGCGCGACGATCTTTCACACCGAAAATGGAAAAATAATTAAAGGTGAACAGACATGAATGGCGATCAGGAATTTTGTTTAATTACCATCATAATAATCCGACGCGTAGAGTACAATACGCTGCTTAAAATCGTTCAGGATTCCCCTGCCAACATACCACTTTTCTTTTCCAATCTGTAAAATATTAAAATCCCACATGTGTACTTTTTCGCAATTTTTTGATGTGTCAGATAATATTAATCTTTGTTGCTGTGCAACGTTTAGAAAATCGGCACAAAAGGCCACAATATAATAGAACGCACCACTTTTCTCACTAACGACGGATTGTCGTGAATTTGATGTTGGTTCAGCGAAAGTTTCTCTGAGGCCTGAATGATTACTGCTTTGAATTCCTGAGTAGTGGGCGCAGTTGATAGGAGTTGTCTGACATCCCTGTCAGCGAAAAGTGTAGCAAAAGTCCGTGTTGTCTCCAAAGCGCTTTTCGTTTCTTTCTGAAATAGGGTAGAAGTACATGATACGGTAAATGTAATTGATCGCATTTTTTTTAACTTTTAAATATTTTGTCGCTGAAAATTAAAATTGCATTTCTAGTTAAATTAGAAGAAATTGAGTACTTCTCTTGAAGGTGCCGTGACGATAACAATAAATTTAACGAGTTCCATTGATTGTCCAAGATTGATTGGAGAATTGAGCCGTACAATGGCAACGTAGCGGTGTTGTACCCTGTCCAATGTACAGCTAAAATGGGACAGATTTCAAGGGAACCTTGATTCACAGCAACGAAGAGATTTAATGAAATCTATTTAAAATATAGTTCCCTAGAACGGTAATAAATATCAAAAATTGACTTATTAAATGATCAGCGACCAACGATCACAATTACCTCACATAATTTTGAGCAAGTTCATTAATAAGATAACTGTATTATTGGTAAGCAGAATTTTAACTATAGATGCGTCGGTATGGTAATTTTGCATTCGGTACGGTATTTGGTATTTCGAAATTTCAAATTTATTGGTCAGGTATTTTTTCATCGAAATGCCGTCGGTACGGTACCGTATCGGTATGGTTTATGTCTCTCTCAAACTTCGGCCAAAAAAGGGCACATAAATTTCAAAAAATGAACACGAAAATTCAAATTTTTGTTTAAAACATTTATATTCCCACCAAGGATTTTGAATTTCAAAGGAAATTTTTCCAACCGAAAAATTTAAAATACACGACAGAAAATGAGAATATTCCGCTTATTTGCTTACATAAATGATTAGGGTTGCCAACCCTCTTACTGGCAGTAGAATACTCCCACTTTAGAGGGTAAAACTCCTACTGAGAATCTCCTACTCAGTAGGAGGAAAAATCTCCTACTTTGGAGCCCAAGCCTCCTACTTCTCCTACTTTCACGATAATTTAACTTTTATTGTGGAAAAGTTAACATAGCGACTACCGCATTACAGTTAATGGTAGCGGGAGTGATCAAATGAACCATCAAATGCGATTAAGACATGTTCAGATTTCATGATTTACGTCATATATTTTCAAAATTTTCGCCTCTGGCGAAAATTTTTTTAATGCTTGAATTCTCGTACCTTTTATACTGTAGAAAAAATCTCCTACTTTGGAGCTTTCAGGATTTGGCAACCCTATAAATGATGCCAATGTGTGTTATAAAATATCGGAAACCGATTTTGCTTGGTATGAAAGGTCAGTAAAATATTTATTCTGTATAAAAAATCAGTCTCGGTATGGTATTCAGTAAGGTATACCGAATTTTTCTCTGCAGAAGGGTCTATATTTTTTTATAATTCCACATCTATTATTTAAACTTACTAGGCGCTGACCCATGTCTCATCGAAATCTCCGGAACTCGAGATGCTTTGCAATGTCTGTCTCAGCGTGTAGTCAGCTGAAAAATTCAAAAACGCTAAGCTTAAAAAGATGTACTGATGTGTGCTAATTGCTTACATGACATTCCCTCCTGTTGCACGAGCAATGAAGCTTTCATTTCTTCCGGTGAAATCTTTGGTTCATTATTAACCATCTCACAGATAATTCTGAAACCTTGATTATTTATGTTTGACATAATTAATGATATTTTGTCGTAAAACAAAACATTTTTTGCACGACGATTAAAAGAATTTAGTTTATCTTTAATTTTTATCTTTATTTCTATCTTTATCTATCTTTCTTCTATCGTAATCTTGCAAATTTAGTACTGAAATTTTTTCGGATAAGAAAATTGTTTTCACCTGTCGAAAATGTCTTCATAACTTGTTTCCGTCAGATCCAATAAGATAGTAGACTTTTCTAGCAGGTGATTCACGTCTAATTGGCCGCGAACCTCTGCGTCGAAATCTTTCAATGAAAAAATTTCGTGCCTCGTATTCATCAACAAAATTTGTTCAGGGTCTTTATCTGAAAAGATAGAACCAGATATGTATACTGTTTATATCAAATAGTTTATGAATTCAATTCGTACCATCGATTTCAACCCTATGAGGAACGCCATTTTCTTGATTCATTGGAATCACACGCGTCATTTCCCAGTGAAATTTGCTGGCTATATCTGAAAATGAATGACAGCCAATAAAATTTTCATGTTTGACGGGATGCGAGCGACTTAAAATTTTAAACTCTCAGTTTCATTTTATCCACAGAATGTCAAACAAATTTTTCAACCGAAATGAAACCATGAAGGTAACAGTTTTTTCTGATCGACCCCATATTCCTGATCAGCCTGCACAAATATCTACATTCTTTGACTGCCAGTTTTAGTCAGGTCCGGATTTAGGGTACGGGGGCCCTGGTCCACAAATTTAATGGGGCTCCCTAACGTACAAATTTAATGGGGCCCCCTATTTTTTTCAGTTTTGAGCGCCGCAGGCAAAAATTTAGGGCGTTTTTCGACGTGGAGGCGAAATTTTCATGTTTTTAACGACAGCGGAAAATATTTTTGAACTTATGTATAGCTCAATGCGAAATTTTCAATAAAATTTTGGAATTTTTGTTGATGAGGGAGGCCGGGGAGCCCCCTTTAAATGACTGGAAGCCCGGGGGGCTCTGGACCACGTGGCCCATGTAGCCCATGTATAATCGAGGCCTGTATTTAGTCGAGCTCTACATGAAAAATGAGACAGGTAATAATTTCTAAATGAGAGAATGCAAAAATTGCAGTCTAAATATGGACGATAACACGTGCGCGCATCAGCTGAGAAGTGCGCATATCACGAAATTGTTTACGTCAGGCGAGACGTCTCTCCCAATGCCGCATCATTGTATACAACAAGGCCCACACGTTGTCGCCCTAGGGCCCGATTATACTTTCCGTATTTATTCTAGTATAAGCCCCGGGGCTTCTATTTTTCGATTGCTCTCTAGGGGGCGGCTTATATTAGAGACGGGGCTTTAATTAGAGACGGGGCTTCTATTTTTGCGATCAACGAATACCAAAAAATTTCAGGCAAAATCGATCATTTTTGATGATTTTTAGTGCAAATATAAGACAACTTCTTATCGTTTTCAACGGAAACTTGAACAACAGAGCGTTTTAACGCAGCAAAACGGGGAAATGCATTTTAAATAAGCGCATGTATCATAAAAACGTGTCCTTTTTTGACCTGGTTTGCATTTGCTGACCGAGGTTCGGCCAGGGGGGCTTCTATTAGAGACGGGCCTTGTATTACAATAATACGGTATGCGTACTGTATACGGTGGCATTTTGTTACGGTACTTGATTCTGAAAAAAGCACTCTGCTTTTACACCTCACCTGCAACTGGTGCCAAGATGCCGTTCGGCAAGCAATTAATCAGATCGCTTACTCGCTCAAACGATTTCTGGGCGGCTGTAGAATCTACGTGGACGCAGTAAGAATTCCTTGGCCGGTAGATAGCCGTGAACAATCGGAAAAATTGATCGAAGTTCTTGTATGCGAGAATATTGTCGGCGAATGGAAAGCCAAGTTCCTCGGGCAAGTGCGAATGGTTGATCAGATGATAGGTGGCGCACTTGTCGACGGTAGGAGGAAGCTAGGGCGTGTTCGTCTTGAGGGACATGTACCACAGCTTGCCCGGCGAAAGTAGCCGATCAGTTACAGCCGTGCGAGCACTTGAACGGCGTGAAGGCGGGCCCAAAGGTGGACATGAAGGGTAAAGGGGGTATGTACCAGTGTTGCAACTAATTCGCTTAACTAAGTTATTTAACTAGTTAAAACCTTAGTTATAGTACTAACTAACTAACTAATTGGTTTTTGACTCGTTTAACTAACTAAGTAACTAACTAAGTTATTTTTTCACTCTCTTAACTAACTAAGTAACTAACTAAGTTTCGTCTTTAACTAAGTTGTTAACTAGTTAAAACCTTAGTTAGTAAATTGGTTAGTTTATTTATTTGTGATAATTTTATTTTTTCAACGTTTTAACTTCTGATCTGTTACCGTATATTATCGTATTTTAAAAAGCAGTATTATTTCATCTAACAGTATCTACCTTTTACAGCCACCAAATCGATGGCAACTATTGGGCGATGTTCCAAATTCGTTAGCCAATGAATTACGCCAACGTTTCAAGCATGTCATTGGTTTCCAAGAAAGAGATGTTGGATTTGATTCAATATATCTGATCACAACCTTTTTGGATCCAAATACGGCCTATTTGTTGTCGCCGTCAGAACAGAAACTAGCAATACAAGAATTATTGATCATGGTATGTATTCTGAAATTTTACTGAAATAACTGCGTTTACCTTAAGACAGGGGCGGACCTAGGGGGATGCCAGGGGGTGACGAAGACTTTTTATGAATGTCCTTTTTCCCAACAACGGGCATAGTTCTGGGGGCTGCGCTCCTGTCAAACTAATTGTCGCTTTAATTTTTTAATTGTTTTTAGACGTATAAGGAACACAATCATGATGATCTCCAAGTGGAGGCAACTGAAGCTCCGTCGAGTCAGAACAGCAGCAATCATCCGATAGCAAGCAGATTCGCTCGACTAGCTCGCGTCGCTTCTGTCACTCATCGACTTGAAGAAGAATCTCTGCCTACCAAAACCGATGAAGATGAAGTCGATTCGTACATGAAAAACTATGCTCGCAAGGCACCGATGAATGCGCTCGACGCGATCGAATTCTGGAATCTTCACGAACGCGATTTCCCTCAACTTAGTAATCTCGCTTTCGAACTGCTCGCTATTCCTGCAACTTCGGCTGCTGTTGAGCGCGTGTTTTCGCAAGCCGGACTTGCCACAGCAGGCAGAAAATGTCAGACCGGTCCCTTTTTGCTTGAACTCGAATGTACCATAAAGTATAACAAGAAGTATCACGAGAAATACAGCGCTTGATTTTCCGTGAAAAAATGTACTCCTTTAATGTATTTTGCTGAACTTTTACAATATGTTCTTGCTGATTAGTGACGAAATAGAAAATGAATGTTGTTTCAATAAAACTTCGTGAATATCATTGATTGACATATGACATAGTGGAGCGTTAGTAGCCAGGAGCGTGCGCAGACCGAACCAATGAGGGTAGCGTCGACGTCAACCAAGTGGGCATTTTCATATGAAAATGCGGGAACCGTCATCTTAAAAACGGAGGGGGGAGGGCGGACGTCTCTCCCACGCCCTCCTCCCCTGCGCATGCCCCTGATTGGTACAATAGTATTGCATTTAGAAATCTTTCTTTAACTAGTTAAACTAAGTTTTACTTAGTTAGTACTAAGTAACTAACTAAGTTATTTTTTGAGGGCTTAACTAACTAAGTAACTAACTAATTATTTTTTTAGGTCTTAACTAACTAATTAACTAACTAATTTTTTTTTGGACGCATTTTACCAACTAAGTAACTAATTAAGTTCCAAAAACCAATTAGTTGCAACACTGGTGAAGACGCAGCAATCAATCAAATTGATTTCCCTGGAGATCAGGCTGGTCCGCTCTCTGTGGCAGAAGTTTGGATCAACAACAAAAGATGTCTTGCATTGTATGATTCTGGAGCGACAAAATCTGTTCTAAGCGAAGATATCTGTGTGAGTTTTGGGTGGCATATAATTCCAACACCTGACGACCCAGGTGTTCGTCTTCTCTCAGGAAAGGTTGAACCAATTGGCAGTATGTTTGGAACTGTTTCTTTCCCAGGAGCACAATCAACCTACTGGTTCAGTTTTCAAGTTCTGAAAATGCTCAAAAGTTACGATGCAATTTTGGGAACGAATCTGTTTGAGATACTCTACGGACCTATCAGTTTCAACTACAACCGTCACTGTATCAATTTGATGGGTATCAGCTTACCATTCGTACTGAAATTTTATTTGAAGCCCCCGTGACCGCACCACCAGGACAATACGATTTTATCCCAAATCCGGATTTTCCCCTTTTCCTGTCCCCCACCCGAGTTAAGATTGCATGGAGTGCACGATTAAATCAACCAGCCATCCAACTAATGTCTGCAAATTTGTCATTGATACCCCAGACTATTTATAAGCACATGACCGTTGGAGACTTAATTAAACCACAATCTAAATTGATCGCGGAGGCGAGTTTAGAAAAAGAAGGAGAATTAGATGGGGTGACGTTCAATTTGTTGACAAAGAATCTGCAATTATCCGAAAAAGGGGAGCAGATCCAGTTGATTTCCGCTGCACAGTAAAATTACCCGAATGGATGTCGAAGGAACAACATGAAGAAGTAATTGCATTGTTGGAAGAATTCCGACATTGTTTTTCTGCTCATGACAGAAATCTGGGGAGAACGGATCTGCTTGAGCATAAAATAGAGACCATAGGAGGACCGGTCGTGTCAAGACTTTATCGTATTCCTCATAGCGAACAACGTTTATTTGAGAAACATATTCAAGAAATGTTAGAAGCGGACGTCTACAAGTAATAGGTGTAGTCCCGCGTTTCTAATTAAGAAAAAGGTGGAAATACAAGAGGGTGACACAGGTCACCAACATACAGTACAGGGGCCGTATTCTGAAAGGCGCGGGCACGGGGTTCCCATGCGTGACCCCACGTACGGGCTTCCCGCCCACGTACCACATGCGTGACCTTCCCGTGATTCCGGAACGACAGAGTGGTGCCCGCCCACCGGTAAACGAATCAGACCAATAAATTGCACGTTAAAAATTTTTTTAGGGAGACAGAAAAGTTGATAAAAGTGGAGAAAAAAGTGGTTTTGTGATAAAAAATTTTGATAAGAACATAATATAAGTGGAAGAGAACCTTTTTGACAATTTTGGAATGTTCACATGATTTCATTGTCTCCAGCGGTCGCGAAAATAGGTTATTGCGTGTCGTGTTCGTGAGTTTTTATTTGTTCTTTGGTAGAAATATTGATGATTAACTTTGTATTTGTGCATTATTTGTTTATATTTATGATTATTGTACCTAGGATGAATTGCGCGAATCGTTATTTGGTTGTATTCGACACATTTCGGACCAAAATTGAAGGCTGAAACTGCCGCATGTTTATGTCACTATCTCTGACGATTTTCCATGTTGTTTCGCATATATTTGTGCATTATTTTGTTTCCATTGAGTTGTGAAAGACTAGAACGATTTGCTAGATTGCTTATTTCATTTAATTTCGTCCCATTTTGATATTCATGAGGCGTCAAAGAGCAGCGTGTTCATGTCCCAGTATATGACGATTCCCCCTGTTAATATGCTTTATTTTCAGCGAAAAATGGCTCTTTTGCGACTGGACCGAATCGACGAAATTGTGGACGGAGAGGTGCGACGTGGTCTGAGACGCGAACGACTTTTTCGAGACCACAGTAACCCGCTCGACTGCATGGACGACTTGCGACTGTACCAGCGTTTTCGATTCGATCGGAGGGGCATTTTCGATCTGACGGAACTGCTGAGACCGGACTT
Source organism: Plectus parietinus (assembly GCA_034700205.1). NCBI lineage: Eukaryota > Metazoa > Nematoda > Chromadorea > Plectida > Plectidae > Plectus > Plectus parietinus. The sequence continues at coordinate 7,041 of JAQGCX010000501.1, read as the reverse complement.
GGAACGGCCGACGAATCGAAATCGAGCGCTGTCTCCTTCTCTACAGGTATTTGCTGTAATTTTATTCAGCCTCAGCACTCAGAAACACTTTGAATTGGTTTAAAGATACCGTATTTATTCTAATAAAAGCCCCGTCTCTAATCGAAGCCCCGTCTCCAATAGAAGCCCCCCTAGAGAGGGATCAAAAAAATAGAAGCCCCGTCTCTAATATAAGCCCCCCCGGCCGAACCTGGGTCAGCAAATGCAAACCAGGTCAAAAAAGGACATGTTTTATGATGCATGCGCTTATTAAAACTGTATTTCCCCACTTTGTTGCATTAAAACGCTCTATCTCTAATATAAGCTCCCCCTAGAGAGCAATCGAAAAATAGAAGCCCGGGACTTATATTAGAATAAATACGGTATTTAAACTTTTGAGCTGCCACCATTTCTGTCGCTCTCCCTCAAATCTACTGCTTTGGCGTTTTGGAAATCTGGCAACCCTAGGGGTAAACATATCCAATGAAGTGCAGTAGAACTGAATCTTTACCTTCAAATCGGCGATGATCGCATCGACCCGCTGGCGAGAGTCTTTGATCTGACGCGCAACCCTGTCGACCTCCATCACCCGTTTCATTTGAGTCAACTGCACAGACTCGATCGCAACGTCCATATTCGTATTCAGCGTCGACAGCTAAATATGCAAGAATTTTACTCCATACGAGTTTTCTCGAAAAGCAGCCCAACTAGTCTGCAGTGCAAGATCGTTGGGCGAGCAAAGTGTGTGGCAAACTGCGCGCGAAGCATGGCGTCCAGATCGACCCCTCCACACAAATCATTTCATTTTTTCGTAATCGGTTCGTAACAAACGGGCGCAAAATAAGAGTTGCGCGTTGTAGCCTTGCCAAAAAAATTTCAGAACGCAAAATTTTTTGTCCTCCAGCCAAAAACTAATTTCGCGCTAGCCATTATAAGACAAAGTGAAACAGTATGCTTTCGATCCGGTCGAATTTACGAGCTTCTCAACAATATTGCATGGAAGGTTAGCGAGATTTATCCTAATAGGCTAATCTGACACATACAATCAAAAAATATGAAAAAGTTTCAACAAGAATGAATGAAACATGGCGAATCGGAAAGACAAATTCACTAACCGCACTGTACAAGCGTTTGGGCTGTTTGCTGACGAGGTGCTCTTGGACGACCTGCGCTTCCTGAGCGAGTTCTTCCAGCTGTTTGCAGATCCCATTCGGACTGGCGTTGAACGAGTCGTCGTCTGGTGAACCTTCCATCTTCTTCCTTACTCTGTCAACTCCCACAGCCACACGCGTTTTCTTTGTACACTCGACCGTGCGGTGATCCTGCGCAAATCGTTACATTTACGCCATTTTTTTAGCTTTATTTTTTGGCTCAGGAACAGGCTTAGGAATAGCTTGCGCCTAAGCCTACGTAATAGGCTTAGGAACCATGCTCCCCTATGCCTACATAGGGGCTGTCCATAAATTACGTAACCCTTCGGGAGGGGGGGTAGAGAATCGGTAATTTACAGGTTACGCGACAAGAATGTATATCGTTGTAGCATATAAATTATCGATTGTTCGGGTTAATTTATGGACAGCCCTAAAGCCCAAATCCTAGCGCTTTGCAATCGAGCTGTCGAGGCACTCCTGTCGTACTACTGTGGGTCTCGTAGGGAATGTTTTTAACTGACTATCAGTATGGCAGATTCGTGTTGCGTCGGCCGCATCGCCGTTTACGTGTTCCCGTCGTTTGCGTTGCGCAGGCCAGCTCAGAGCCTCTACACTCTACACGAGTTTCCTATTTTTCGTTTGAAGAAGCGTGACTCATTGCTTGACTTGACATTCTGCTTTTTTTCTTGCGTCCGTTGAAGGGAGAAAGAGAACAAAGACCAATCGAAGAACTGGCTTGGCTTTGTTTCGCATTAGTGCAATTGTTTTCTAGTGGACTGCTCCAGTCTTGCTGGCAAATGTCTGATCTCTCTCTAGTGCTTTTTTTGCTTGTAATGTGATTTGCGCGATATCCGTGAATCACAGCTCATTCTAGTTGGTTGATTTGTAGCACTCCTTGTTCGTAGAAGAATTGAAAGCACTTGGAGTGATCAGTGCGATGCCTTTGGCTGGTCTGTTCGGCAAGGAGAAGCAAGGTCCATCCAGCTCCAACGAAAAGGACATTCGTGGTACTGTCGTCAAGCTTCCGCGCTACACTGTAACATTGGAACGGAAACTTGCTGAAGGTCAGTCTGACTCTTTTGGTATCTACTAATTGCATGAGCTTTAAATGATTGCTCGTTTTTTATCTTCTGGTACAGGTGGTTTAGAGGAGGATGCGAGAGCCGTTTTCATTGACTTTCGATTTCAGGCGGTTTTGCCATAGTCTATTTGGCGAGCGACAAAAACGGTCGACAATATGCGCTTAAGAGACAATTCGTCAGCGAAGATGAGCGGCAGGTGCAAGCGTGCAAGCGGGAATGTCAGATAATTGTTAGTTGCACTTGACTTTTTGTCAATACTTCGACCTACTGTGAATGTTTTTTGCAGAGCAGCCTGAGTGGTCACAAGAACATCGTCACTTACGTCGATCATATGATCACCCAAGGTCGCGACGGCGTTTACGACTACATGCTGCTCACTGCTTATTACCGAAGTGAGTGTTTCGATTGTAATTTATGCAATTCTGTGTTTTGTTGCACTGTTTTGTTGCTTGGAAACATGCTGTTAGCTGTGTAGCGTTTTATGACCGTGATTTTCAGCGAGTGTTCTTGCGTTGATGAATGAGCGGCTGATGTCTAGTCGTTGTCTGTCGGCCAAAGAAGTATTGAGCATCTTTTGCGATATGTGCGAAGCGGTCGCCCGTCTTCATCACTCGCAAACGCCTGTCATACATCGAGATCTGAAGGTAACTGGCCACATTTATTGTTAATCATCCCCATTCAAACATTATGTTCTACTGTAAGAGTAGAAAATTTGGGAGGTACTTAATATGGGATATTTTTGATTTCCACCTATTGGGAGGTATTTAATTTGGGATAACTCTCGGTCTGATAGGGCGGTACCATAGTAACGGTAGTTTGATTGGCTGTTTCCATAGTAACGAACGCTGTTACCATGCAGAGGAACATATGGGGTGGTACTAAATTTGGGATTTTCTTCGATATACCAATCATCCCAAATTTAATACCTCCCAATAATTTATACCCTTACAGTATTTCACCGTGCATTCTACCTTTATTTCAGGTGGAAAATATTTTGATTGATGACCGCAAGCGGGACGCTCCTGTTTTCGTCCTTTGTGATTTTGGAAGTGCCACTACGAAGGTAATGAAATCGTTCGCCATCATTATCCCTTTCTACACACTCACATTTCCATAGAAACTCTTTCTCAATGTAGTTCTACTTATCTCGTTTTTCATCTGACACAGATGGGTTTTCATTCTTGGCAATAATGTACGCTCCAGTTGTTCCGCGTCTCTATTCTGCCGCGTGCAAAAGGAAAATTACGCGTGCGAGCTAAATCAATGAAAATGGCATTGAGTTTTCTTTCGTATCATGTGTCAACGGGTTAAACAAAAAATATTGCTCGTTGTCACTTGTTCATCATAGCGTTTGTGCAATTGAGGAATGAGAATTTAGCACTTGGGCAAGTTGTACCCCATCCGCAGAGAACTAGGGCCAACCGGAACTTACCATACACTACTGTAAACCACCTACCGTAACCTCCAGTGTAAAAAAAATTTCAAGAACCACCCACCAAGGACTGGGGTGCACATTCACACCTTGCCCTAGTATGAGATTTATTATGCTTAGTTGGTTGGCTTCAGAGGCGGATCATGGGTGAAGGGGGGCCTGAATACAAATGTACTGTGTAAATTTTCAAGGGGGCCTGAATACATGTAATCATTGTAATCCATTATGATCCGCCCCTGGTTGGCATGATCAACGCACATCCCTTGATTGCAGTGGCGTGTGGGTAATAAAGTACTATCAAGATCACGGCCACCAGACCGGGGGTCTTTTGCTTGAGCATTGCGGGATATAAATCGATAGTACTATGTTTAGTGTTACCTGATGAGTCGCGAAAAAAAGAATACCTATGTTTTTGTGTTAGGTAACGTTGCGGTGATTGAAACTGTACTTGGTAGTTTGCAGGTTCTTTCGTCGGAAACGCACTCGCACGCGCTGGTCGAAGAGGAGGTGCTCAAGTACACCACTTTGAGCTACCGGGCCCCAGAGATGATCGACTTGTACGCCGGCCGCCCTATCGGCACCAAGTCCGACGTCTGGGCCATGGGTGTCATGCTGTACAAACTGTGCTACTTCGCGTTGCCCTTCGGCGAAAGCGCCTTGGCCATTCAGAATGGATCCTTCTCCTTCCCTCCAGAACCCGACTATCCCGAACAACTCCGCGGCCTACTCAGCACGTTTTATACCACGTCCTCCATTGATCTGACTTCAACTAACTCTTTGCAGAATTTTTGTTGGAACCTGATTTGGATCTGCGTCCGGACATTTACCAGACGTCAAGCGTCGCTTTTCATTTGGCCGGAAAACGGTGTCCAGTCGCTAATTTACATGTTAGTTATCAGTTATTTAGCTGCAGTAGGATACAAAACTGAGGAGAGGCAAATTGCCATGAATTTCAGACGGTTGCTTGCAAATTACACTGTTTTTGAGCTATTATTATTACTGTGATTCATGTGCCAAAAGTTGAGTTCGCTCTTCAGAAAGTGGCGACTCCGACCGTTGCTGACGTGGTGCAGTTGTTGAGAGGCGGCGATCGGCGAGCTTTGTCTGAGCGCGCAGCGTCGCCAACGGGCAGCGTGGAGCGAAGGCCTTCCGCCACCTTCAGCAACAGCGCTGCGACCGCTTCTTTGACTTCGACGCCCGTGCTGGGCGAACGCGTCGTGCCCAACCCCACGACCACGACCGTCAATCCTCGACTGCGCCCCAAGGCCTCCGCCACTGTGGTCCGCGTTCCCCTGGGTAGCGCAGCTGCTCAGGCGGGTACTTCGGTACCGGATCCGGTAAGTACTGCTTTTTTGCCGCTGCTACGATACCATACGTGAGCAAGGTTCGCCAAAACGTATTTCACATACGTCATGGACTGGAAAAATTGACTAGGTCACGGGTTTTTTTATACGTCACGTTAGAGGTGGGCAAGGTTTGACTCCTAGGGGAGGATTTAGCACCAAAAATTTTCGGCCCGGGGAGGAATATCACTTCCGGCGGTCTCCAAAAACCCATTCTATCCAGTGCTTGACCCAAAATAAAATTTTGGCCACTACATGGCGAAAACGTTTCATCCCCCCGCCCTTTCTCTAGACCCTTGGGGTGGATATCCTCCCCGTGCCCAAGTCTGAGTTACGTCATTTCTGAGTTACGTCATTTTTGAGCAGGAATTCAAACTTCATTTGAATTTTGCGCTCCAAATTTGCATATTAGAGGACGGTAATGTTACAAAATCGACCCAGCATACGTCATTGGGGTCTAACCTTGCTCAGGTATATACGATACTCACGAGAAAAATTACTTACCCATTGCACCAGACATGAGCACGTTTTTTCCGGTGGGGGGGTGGTATATATCCCCCCAAATTTCCAAAAAAAAATTTGTTCTTGAGAAACACGTTCCAAAAAAAATTAATTGGAGAAAGGGGACCCACAAGCCAAAAGAGCCGACCCCTGGAGATTGTAGAAACCAACACAGTTCTGTAGCACCTCAAATCCAGCAAAGCGGATCGGTTTTCGAGTATTATGGGAATTATGTTGTCGTGATGATAAATATTGTACCCATTCAATCAAAATAAATTATTCTTTACAGATGGAGCACAAATGACCATATCAGTTCAGGATTTCCTGATATTAACTGCCTCTGATACAGCTGAGAGTTGCGTTCCATCACGCTTACTAGATGCCTTGCTAATGTGCGACGCGACCAATACCTCAAACTACTCGTCTATCAGCATCTGTTCGGAGGAGAGATACAAGTACCGTGTTTGCGTTCTACTAATCCAAGCAGTCCAACGAACCTCGCGTCCCAGAGATGAAATTATTTGAGATAATATCGGATCAAATCATAGGTGTACTTGGGGGGGGGTCTGCCCCCCCAGATTGGTCCAAAGGAGAGTAGGATTTCCGACCCCCCTCGAAATTCGGCCGAAGGCCTAAAAAATACGGTATTTTAGGCCAAAATTTGAATTGTTTTGAATTCCCAAACAAAATACCGTAATTTTTTCTAATTTACATATGCAAATTTTTTGGATTTCCAACCCCCCTCGGATTTTAGGATTTGGATTTCCGACCCGCCTCTTTTTTTGGGATACAGATTTCCGATCCCCCAACCTCGGACCCCAAGTACACCTATGGATCAAATGATAGGTGTACTGGAGGGGGTTACCCCAAAACCGGACCGAAAGTGATTAGAGTATAGGACCACCCTCGAAAAACGGCTAGAGGCAGAAAAATACGGTATCTTTGCGCGAATATCTGAATTTGAATTCTCGCCTAAATTTTGCTCACATTTGTTGGCGATCTTCTGTGTGTGCACTCTCTTATTGTGATATGCGATGTACATATGCAATAAAAGAAGTCCCCACTCACCCCCCAACGCCCCTCTCTGCCTCGATGTTGAAGTCTAAAAAACTTGACGCTAATGCGGTGTCGAAATTCGTTGAGAATGATTCAGTCAGGTCGGCCGAATACCTTCCACACTTGCCTGAATCAAGGCCGCCAGTGCATTCTCATATTGTCAACAACAAACATGTGAGCAATATCAATCGCCCAAGAAGTCATTTATGTTTCCGTCGCAGAAAGCTATGCTGCTTTCTTACTATTTGCCTGTTTCTTCTTGGATTATCCGTCGCAATTGCAATCGTGGTCGCTTCGAGAGAAGTAATGAACAGTTCATCGACAACGGTTGCTGACGAGCATCAAGAAACAAACACAACAGTAGTCGCAGAAACAGGAGCAACAATAACAACCACATCTACAACAACACTACCGCCATCATCATCATCGTCATCAACTACAGCAACAGCGACAACAAC
>JAQGCX010000500.1:0-16163 GCA_034700205.1 Plectus parietinus | reverse complement strand
ATAATCCTGATCGAAAAAGGTTCGTCGAACAACAGAATTTCTTTTGAACCACAGTTAAAAGAGCAGCAAAACAGTGAGACACAACAAAGAAATGGAAAAACAGTACTGATGACAAAAATCGGACCCGAATTGTTATTTTCCCATTTATCTTGGTTAATTTTCAGCCGCTCAAAATAAGGATTGCGAGCAAATGTTATTGGGTTTTAAAACAAGATATTAATAAGACTTGGAAAACAGATAAAAGTAGTAAAACAGTAGCAAAAAAATTGCAGAAACGGGAAGAATTGAGAGTATTATTAACAAAAACCAGGTCCGTTGACACGGATTTTTTACTTGCTACCGAAGCAGTTTCAGCCACTCAGAATGAATATGGTTTGAGTGAAAATAATAATAACAGGTAACTTTAACAGAACCGGACATATTTTACATTATTAAGACAATCCGTAATAGAAAAAATAAGACGTACGGTGAATTCGGAGCCGGTGGGCGGTTCGGACCGAGCCCAGATGGAGGCATCAGTGCCGACGATAGCAGCGCGCTTGATGAACTCGGATGATGCGAGCAGGTTCTGGATGTATGCAGCCCAACCAGACGCCATTCTTCCTTTCTCGCTTCTTCTGTTGTCTCTGCAGGAACGCACTCACTAATCGAAGGACCGGCGGCTTGTCGAAAACTCGCAAAGAACACAACGCCCTCTTCTGAAAGACAAATATTAATTCAAGTAGAGTGGTTTTGTTAAACGGCGGAAAAGCGCGTTGTTCATCATTATTGTATTCTATGTCTAAGCTCTAAGCGATGATTTTCACAAAGATTGAGACAACTTTCACATTTGCAATATTGTCTATTTAAGGAGATTTCTAAATAATTCAGCTGAACACAAAGGAAACAACAATTTTAATTGTCAGGTCCGACATATCTTATATCTATCTAATCTGTAGTTCGTATTTCACCCGCAGGCGAAAAGATAAGACAGAACACTGAATTGAATGGACTGAACGAACAAAGGGAATGGTAAATTCAACAATATATTAAAAATTCATCAATTCGAAAATAAATACATGAGTACATTGAAAAACCCTCAATCCATTAAAGGTAAATCTTTGATTAATGGATAGGAAATGAGCAGACAAAGAGCGAAGACATCATAAAGGACTTGGGCTACACACAACATCCAAATTTGATTGAATTGAAAAACAATGAGAAGTGCTTTCTTTTCTTTATTTTCCTGCACACTAGGTGACTAGCAGTTTCATTTAGACAAGATAAAATCTCAGTCAAATGAAGACAATGACTGCAATAATGAAGATTCATGATTTTACTTCATTGATTCACTATTTTTTGCCCTTAGAAGAGTAGTGAGTGAAGAAATTCCGTCACATTCGACTCAATTTAAAGGGAATCCCATGGCTTTAGTCACACAGGATACGACTATGCGAAGGCATAACGGCACGCGACCAAATCGCGCGATTATTCATCGCTACCACCAGCGCTCTTTTCATGTGGGCGTGTGCGTGCATTTCTTTATTCCAGCCGAATCATGATGATAAGACAAATTTTCGCCGAGTATCGCGCTTCCATAGCGAAGGGGGTGGTTGAACGTCTTTGAAGACTATTGAGCCGATGCGCAGGGTTTTTTGTACGAAAGCGACGAAATCGATTGCATTTGACGTGGGCTGTGTGACACTTCGTGCTGGGACGCAAAAATCGCGAATAAAGGATTATTATGGATTCTGAGCTGCGGAGTGGGAAGTGAGGGAGAGATGGGGCTGGGGGACAGGGGGGTGGGGGACGCTATTCTCAAAATTTTTTGTATGGCTTTGAAATGAAACAAATTTTGGAAGCCTTGTAATAAGGCCACCCGCTCCGCTTACCATCAAAATTGGCCACCCCTCTTCCCCCTATCAGGCTGCTGGTGCACTAGTTTAGTATCTACAGGGTGGCTCAAAAAAATCGTGTCCTCTTTTTCAGATTACTATATCTCAACGAAAACAAAACAGATTCTCGTAAAATTAAACGACGGATAGCTTTTGACATGTTTTACATGTGCTGAAATTTCAAGTCGAATCAATAACAAATCGAGAAGTTATGTTTGATGGCGTACGATGAACAAAATAACTGGATTTTTGAAGATTTTCAACTTTTTTTAGATACTTTTAAATTTAACTGAAATTTTAGCAGTAAAGAAAAAGCATCAGCAGCATCCATGTGTAAAACTTTCAATGAGTTTGGCTGGGACGTTATGGTTTACCATCAGTTAAACACGGGACACTTTGATGACGAATTTTGGTTAATTTTCAGTTTGTCTGAATACTGGTATAAATGATAACGATTTTGACAAATTTGTGCTTTTTGTTTTCGAATAACTCTGAAATTAAAAAATTAAAAACAGAAACTCTGCTAAACAAGAATGGCGGCTGAATCGCCATCCAACATAACTTCACGATTTGTTATTGATTCGACTTGAAATTTCAGCATATGAAAGAACATGTCAAAAGCTATCCGTCGTTTAATTTTACGAGATTCCATTTTATTTTCGTTGAGATATAGCGATTTGAAAAGGGGACACATTTTTTTGAGAGACCCTGTATGTAAGATTGCAGAAATTGCTCTGGTAGATTTTTTTGGTTTGTCTAACATTTAGTGCATGAGCGTCCTGGTCTTATCTACACAAATCATGATTATCCAATGACCAATGATAAAACCAAAGAACGATCTGCAACGCACTGCATTTTTCAAACAAGTTGCTGAAATACGTGCGAAACGTTATTGTTGGATTACATATTACTTTGTTTTCAACCCAACGGCCATACCTGTAACCGGGGGACCTAGCTACATACAGGCCCCCCCTGGCCGGACCCCGTATGTAGCTAGCTACACCCACCCCCCCTCGCCGCCGAAGGCGGCCGAAAAATGGTAAGGGTCCCCCCTTTGATTGCGGCCAAAGGCAGCAAAAAAATTTGAATTTTTGAATTTTGCGCCAAAATCCAAACACGAAGTACCGTACCCGGCCCCGATCCCCCCTCCCGGTCGCCGGTCGGAGTGTAGCTGGCCTCGGATCAGCGTTACAGGTATGATCAGAATGCAGCATCAGCCTTTTTAAAAACATACCTGCGAAACATGATGGAATTAGCAACTGACAAATTCCATTATTATTTGGAGAAAGCGCGAGAATCGTTTCGAAAAAGCCCTTTTCTTCCATCTGAAAGTTGAATAAGTACATGAAAAAAATCATGAAATTCATGAACTTGTATTAATTAGCGATCAACTGATAAAAGTTATCTTTTATTTCTTTTTTACTAAATTTTCGTCAGAAAACTTTCATCGCCTTCTCTTTACTATTTCCCTAAACGTTTCTTTCATAGCGAATTAAATCACTTCGGATTCGCTGTACTAAAATATATTGGTAATTATGTCATTTAGTCGTTTGATGGCGTACGGTATCATGTGGCTCCAGTGGCTAAACGTGAGCGGTTCGTCGTTTTTTCGACGCAACATTATCCTCGGCACCGCCACGCGGGTGCGAACAGAAACAGTACACTGCGGATTATTTTGGCGCGCAGACGCACTTTCTTTTTCTCACAAAAAGTGAAACCAAGAAAAATTAAAAGTTAAAGCAGCCAGAAGCGAACTATGAATATGTTAATTCCATGCTAAATGATTTCGGCAACAAATTTCGTACTTTGGGTATTTTGAAAAATATTGCGCGCGCAATGAGTTTCTCTGTGCGACCGCGTGGTGGCGTTTCCGACCGTTGGCGTACCGAACCGCTTAACCCACCGAGGGTTTACCGTATACCAGTGTTGCAACTAATTGTTAACTAGTTAAACCAATGAAGTAGGAACCTGATTATCTTTTGCAGTTACCTAGGTGATCAACTCGTTACCTAGGTGACGAACTCGTTGCCATGGAAACGAGTTCATCACCATGGCAACAAGCAAAAGATAATCAGGTTCCTACTTCATTGGCTTAACTAGTTAACTGGTTGTTAATTAATTGCAACACTGGTGGTAAATCGATATCACATGCAATAACCAAGAAATCATGCAATCGGTTTATGAATTCATCGCTAAGATGACAAGAATGCCTAATGCATTATTGGTAATTGCGTGCAACCAAGAATATATCAGTACTGGTATTATTTCAGGGTGATCCCCACCCCTGTCTACACCTTTGGTTCCAAAACTCACTTCTAATTTAAACAATACAGTATACTGTAGATCGATTCGGTCAGTAATTTCAGGTGTGACATTAATTAAATCGGATGGCATGTCACTTCATCTGCTTTCGTCGCAAATTATGGTAATCGAACCGCCTCAGAAGCCAAAAATCCGTCTTGCTGTTTGCATCCAGCCACTATTTCTGGCTGCCGATTGGCTACAGGTGGTGAACTTTATTGAAGTTTGGCGCTTTCACGGAGCAGAATTATTCATCATTTACTTTCAATCGGTCAGCGCAAATGTCATGCGTTTCTTACGAGCTTATGAAAAAGAGGGCATCGTGCAAATCGTGCCATGGCCACTACTACCTTCCGATAAAAGCATTAATTTCGATCCGAACACGGATATATTACGTCTTGGACAGATAATGGCTGCAAATGACTGTATGTACCGTACCTCGCTGCATTCAAAATTCGTAGCAAAAGTCGACTTTGATGAATTCATGATTCCAAAATCAGGATTACTCGTTGACTTTCTTGAAAAACAACTGAAAGACAATCCAAAAGCTGGCGCTTTTGAGTTTTCGCAGCGTCCATTGGTGTTCACACGTCCAAATCAGAATCAAGTGCAACTTAGCAAGATCAATTTCAATCACCTGACCTCTTCGTATTACCACAGTGACAAAGACATGAGAAAATATGCTTTTTATTTTAATGTAAAAATCGTCATAATTCCGCAACGGACATTGTCTGTTCTTATCCATGAAGCTGTATTGTTCCCTACATACGAAAAAGTAAGCACTTTCTTGCTTTTTGAGACGAAAAATTTCGAAAATTGGCTCTGTTATGCGAAACAAATACAAATTTTTTAAAAACAATCTGATGATTTATGTTTTTACTCTTCTGCTTCTTTGTTTCGTCTCCTAAATCAAAACTCTGGCATTGCAAAAAGCGAGACATTTCAAAGACGGTAATTGATTCTTCATATGGCGCCTGAAATACCGTTTTTTCGGAAATAGTTACACAGTGCCCCTATTGTTTCAAACCCTCTGGACCCGGTGCCACTATTTTCGTGGATGCCACTAATATTTCTACCTTTCCATAGAGAAATTTTAGGTTTACAAAAATGCCGAAATTTTCAACAAATTGTTGTTTAATGGCCTTTTTCAACAGAGATCAGCAATAATAATGAAAAATTATGATGTTCAGTAGCCATCTGTTTATGAAAACTGCACATTCAATTCATATCTGAAATAAAATTTCGACTAGGAAATAGTACCAGGGGGTGCAGAACGGCTAGGGTGGCGGAAAAGTTGTAAATCCGTCTGGGGGGGTGCGTACCCCCAAACCCCCCCTACGCCCTCCTCTGGGAGGTACCCTTATTACTTCATACCCTCTGGACTGGATGCCATTATGGTATCTGTATTTCAAAAGAGATTTGAGTCCTGTATTCGGAAACGGATAATCTCAGAACGACAACCTCTTTCAAAAATATTACGGTATTTGTTTTCACAAAATACCCTACAGTTACGGTATATTAGAAATGTGAAAGCGTCATTAATTTTTGCATTTTTCAGATTCATTGCGATGAAAAAGAAGCTGTCTATCTGCATGAGAGATATGATTTCAGTGTCCCCAATAAACATCATTTTTTGATTAATTCTTCTTATCCGCTCACGTTCGAAAAAGCAAAGATCATTCACCGAAACTTTTCAAGGTTCATGATGAAATATTTTCAGAAAAATGAACAGATCAACAACGAGAAACACATTTTACAAATTGTCGGCAAATGTTCGGATAAGTATGTAGGTAAATGCAACACGCAAACTGTAACCTGTTTTCCTCTTGTACAAAATCTTACAAAATGGAAATTTTGTGAAGATGAAGACGTGTTCTATGTGTTATGAAGAAAGATAGATCGTTATTGAAAGCGTCCAATTAATGTACAATATTGCAACACGCATTGAAAAACAGCACGAAAAGTATGTCATGTAGAAACGGTGGTCTCATATTTGGACTTATTTTCCGAGTAAGAGATCATTGGGCCGGTTTCTAAACCTCCACTTAAGACCGACTTAAGCTAAGTCTACTTAGACCCTAAGGGGGGTCTATAGTGCACTATCGTAGGAAGGGTTAAAGTGGGGCGTAAAGTGTGTTTCTAAACGAAAAAGATAGATAGTGCACTTAGTATAGTGCACTATAAATGCACACTTAGTTGCCCTAGTTTTAGAAATAAAAGTTTCAGTTTGTGAAAGTGAAGAAAGAAGTGAATTTGGAAGGAAATATGGGTTGAAAGGATGGAAATATGCATGAAATATGTAGATGAAGGTGTAATTGGTGTCTGGAATGAGTTTTTCGTCCATTTTTCTGTGTTTCTTATCATGAAATCAACTCTGTTTGTTGCTCCTCTACGAATATTTCTTATTCTCACTGCATTTGTGATGTTTGCTGTGTTTTAGTCTACAGAATTTACTTGAAATTTGTTTGTCAGGTAGGGAATAGTTTGAGAATATAACCTATATTCTGAGACAGGGGTCCCTTTACATATTGTAATGCAAGTATCTTCTCTTTGCTCTTTCTTTTTCTTTATGTGTAATAAGATCGGATTAGGTTTCATGTAAACTGTTGAGCATGTTGTATTTTACCATAATTTCACAAAAGAAACTGGCTTGCAGGATCTATTTTTGACATCGGATCATGGCACCACCAAAAAAGCGCCCCGCAGAGTCAGCAGTCGATGAGGAGAAGTCGAAGAGAACGCGAAAGCCGCCATTCACAGATGAGGAAGTGACCACCATTCTGCAATGCTACGAGGAGAAACTGGTGGTATTCAAGAACGACACCAACAACTCGCGCGTGCAGCTGTCGCAGAGAAAGGAGTGGGAGGCGATCGCGCGACTGCTCAACACCAACAACTTGCTTATCACTCGGACATGGGAGGAGGTGCGCAAGAAGTACCAAAACATGGTCAGCCTGGCGAAGGTGTGTTAACTCTTGTTATTTCACTGAATGCCCCAGACTAATTGTACTTTGTTGCAGACACTGCATACCCAAAAGAAGAACTATTCGAGTGGTACAGGGAGTGGGAATCCTTCGGAAGAGCTGCCATCCTGGGCCTCCTTCATTATCGACCGACTTCTTCCATCAGAAATTTTGAATGGAGTGGAAGGTGGATTCGAATCTGGAGTGCCACCACCCACTGCTTTCATTACTTGGACAGCTGAGGGCGATTCAGAGGATGGCGATGAAGTTCATGCAACAGGTGAATTTATTTTTCAATTTGGCAAAATTTTCACTTTGTTCTAATCTCCCTTCCCTCCCCTGCCATTTAGTGGCAAAAACTTTTTGTAACAAGCACTGGCTAATTGGGTTTCTGACCGCCTGGGATTTTGGATTTGGCCCTCTGACCCCCCCCCAGACTGGGACCCCAAGTACGCAGATGCATGGGTATTATTTTGTTTTTTCAAATCTCCACACGAAAAGTGATCTCCAACCCCAATTACACCTATGGCTACTGTCTACTGTGAACAGATCCGATATATTTGTGTGTATATATATATAATTTGTGATCAATATATCCGGTACAAAATATTTATCTCAATTTCCAGGCGATCAAGATGTCACTACGGAGCAAGTGGAGGAGGTCAACCCCCCCAGCCCGCGTCCCGTTGTCCAATGCAAACCCACGAAGAAGCACACGCTCAACGATGCCCACTACGATGCTCTAATTGCCGAGAAGAACAAGTTTGAGGCAGAGACAGAGAAGCTGCGTGAGGAGGCAGCCATGATGCGTGCCAAGACTGAAGTTCTCAAGCTGAAACGGCAGCTGCTAGAAACCGAATTGTTCAAACAAAGAAGTCGCTCTGCTGATGAATCGCAGGAATAGTTTTAAATATACTGTGCGATTAATGAAATTTGTGATGTTTGACGTTGACGCTCGAATTTGAGGTTATTAAAGTTTCTTGCACACAAATGCAACAACAGTTATAAATACAGTAACTATCGGTTAAGAGGGAGTCGCTTTTAAAGCGGGAAAATCGGTTAAATAGGAAAGGTTTTGGTGCCCCAATGTACTATATTTTGTGAAAAAAATCGCTTAAGCGGGAAAATTTTTGGTCCCCAGGATTCCCTTTTAACTGATAGTTACTGTATGCACAAATACATATTGCAAATCACTGGCGCATCAACTGCTGAGCAATTTGATCGCGAATAAGGGGACCCGTGCGTTGCCCTTGCACAACTGGGTCCTCTACATTTCCACTGCGATCATCAATCACATCCATGAAATCGAACTGACGGCGCGCAATTGCAATGTTGTGCAAAACACAACAGGCGGCGATGACAGCGCAGACCTTGGTGGGATCAGGCAGGCGAATCTCTCCATGGAGTACATGAAATCGGCGCTTGAGACACCCAAATGCTTGCTCGATTCTAATTCGGGTCTGCGAATGGCGGTGGTTGAAGCGACCTTGTTGGTGGTTTCTTGGTGGCTGGTCGTACGGAATGAGCAGATAAGGCTTGCACGCATAACCAGCATCTCCAAGAAGAATACCAGTCTTTCGACCGTTCTCAAAATCTTGACAAAGGGCTGACTGTGTGAAAATGCGACTGTCATGTGCCGAGCCAGGGAACTTGGCCAGAATGCTCATGAAACGGCGGTCAGCATCGCAGACGGCTTGAAAGTTGATGGAGTGATACCCCTTGCGATTGATATACACAAGCTGATTTGCGTGGGGCCGAGTAATCCGCACGTGGCTGCAATCGATCGCTCCAACAATGCCAGGAATATCTGCGATCTCTCTGAAGCGTTCCTTGACTTGCAGCAAATCAGCAGGGAAGTAGATAAATTCATCCATTCGGCGCGCCAGTGCAAAAGAGACATCGCGAATGATACGGCACACAGAAGCCTTCGAAATGCGCGCGTAGTCGCCGATCATGATTTGGAACGTCCCAGTGGCGTAGTAGCGCAGAGCAGTGGTGACTTGGATACGAACCGGCAGGGCGCGTCCGTGTCCAGTAGGCCGCTGCAGTGCGGGCCGCAACAGGTCGACCAGGTACTGAATACTTGCTTTGTCGAATCGGAAGCGCTCGTAGCACTGTTCATCCGTGTATTCCTGCAGCGGATCGAATAGCTGCAGGTAGACCCTCTGCCGTCGGCTTGCTCTGCGCGCTATCCGGGCACTGAGATTTTCACGTCGCATTCGCTGAACAACCATTTCGAAATCTGTAATATGAAGGAAATATTCTAAACAAATTGCAAACGTCGCGCGCGTCCCATGATGAACTAACCAACATCAAATACAGACACCAAATGATAGGGCATTCACAAAAATGAAAATGCAAACAGATATAATGGCAGGCTGATAAAATTACATGAGTTGGGCAAAAAATTTCATGAACACCCTTAGATATCGGGTCCCCATCGAATCGCATCCCACCTCTCCCAAAGAACAACGAATTTTTGAAGCTAAACAAGTCATATCTCAGCGAATACATAATGGACTTTCACAAAAATTGAAATTCAGAGTGATACAAAGGTGGGCCGATAGAAAAGTATCAGTTCGGCAGTAAAAATTATTAACTTCCTGAGATACATCATCGAACTGCATCCCACCTCTCCCTATGAACAACAAATTTCTGAAACTAAACAAGTCATATCTCAGCGAATACATGATGGATTTCCACAAGAATTGAAATACAGAGTGATACAAAGGTGAGTCGATCGAAAAGTATCAGTTCGGCAGTAAAAATTATGAACCTCCTGAGATACATCATCGAATCGCATCCCACCTCTCCCTATGAACAACAAATTTTTGAAACTAAACAAGTCATATCTCAACGAATACAAAACGGATTTTCACAAAGATTGAAATTCAGAGTGATACAAAGGTGGGCCGATAGAAAACCTTGAGTTTGGTAGTAAAAATTTCATAAACCCCCCCCAGATTTTGGGTCGAATCGCGCCGAGTAGACTGATCATATGAGGGCAATACATGAAAAATACTCGACCAAAATTCACAAAAACACAACCACATAGCAAACAGAGGACGGGGAAAAAGATGAACACAGAATAGCAGGATCTATTTGATGCAACAACAAAAGAAACCCAGATAGATTAGTGGAAAATGGTGGAGAATGACGAAAACGCAAAAACGGCATTTTACAATTTTTCCGTTGGGCCTACAACTTACCCAGCACAGCTACTGTCTATAAAAGCTCTTTCCAACCTTCTTTCATCCCTAAGCAAAAACATTTCAGCCACAACACGCAAAAAAAACATGTTCACATTCAGCAGGCCTAAAATACAACAAAATCACCCTATTTAACCACAAAAAAACTGTCAAAATGTTGGCCTACTGTTCTACTTTCAATTTTTACTTACTTTGCCACTATTCCGATGTTTCTTTCTTGCTCAATTCTTCTTTAGCTGCAAAAACGCAGTTCACACTTAAGCGCTAAGTGTGGTTTTACCACACTTAACGCTAATGCACGTAAAACTTAGTTTTTCCTAAGTTGACCTCTAAGCCTGAATAAAGTAGGAAAAGTTTAGAAACGCACTTTGAACGCTAAGTGGACGCTATAGTGGACTTAGCTTAAGTCGGTCTTAAGTGGAGGTTTAGAAACCGGCCCAATGTGTTCATTCATAATGAAACGCCTTCGCTATTTTAATATCAATGTGCAATTAAGACCAGCACAGAAGCTGCAATTTACTAAGGTTTGTCGCAGAAACATATATACAGGGTGAAAACAAAGTTCCCGCACAAGTTTTGAATCGATTTGTTTCTTGACATGAAAACAATTCGACCTCCAGAAATTTTTTTTTGAAGGATTTTGAAATGCCTTCTTTCAAAAAAAAACCGCTTGTTTGTTTTGAAAAAAAAACCAAAAATCTGCCTTAGCTTTTTTGTTACGACCATAAACTCCATAGGGATGAATTTCCTGAAGAAACTCTGCGTGCCGGAGATTGGGAATTGCTGTTTTTTTAAGCGAAATGGGTGGTCTGGTCGCACCGAAGTTTTGCATGGTAAATTATTTAATTTATCAAAGTCGGTTACTGAGTCAAACGAGCAAGAAGAAAGTTGGGTTACTACAACTGGTCTCTTATGATTTAATGATGGTAAACTTCCGTTATCCTTCGTGAAATTTGTAGCAAAATAAGAATTGAATGCCTCAGCTTTTTCCAAGTTATCTGTGATTGTGATTGAAAAACATCATGCGGTAGTATCCGCCGGTACAAAAGGGATTCTTTTATACGACACGACTAAATCGATCAAAGACGTACAGACATGACATCTAGAATCACAGCTAAGCAGAAGAGCAAATTCAGAACTGCTCATAGCCGAGATAACTAAGGGGAGTCACAATCTTACGGAGAAAATCCTATGAGACTTGGAATGTTGAAATAATCGTACATAGTCTATGTTCATTTTCTTTCGTTTGCGGTACTCCACAGTCGTTGAATAGCTTCCCACAGCTTCGCCCTGGATCTCAAGCAACAAATTCTTGATGACACATCGAAATTGTGTATTACATTGGCGGCATTCACAATACTTCACTGAACAGCGCAAAATAAAATGGAAAACAAAACACCTTATGACTAAACAGGGTATTATCATTTTCAGTGGCGGTTCATAAAAGTACAGTAATTAATTACAATGAAATAGAACCAACAAATAAATAAAACCATGACTACCCTTTGAACCCTGAAAAACCAATTCAAGATTGCGTCAAAAACAAAATAATCTTGGGCAAAAAACACAATCCACTGTGTCAGTTCAATGTGAAAAAATTCAGTGCGCCAACATTCGTCGATTATTCAAAACCGATGAGCTGTCAATTCCTTTGTACCCGGTTGCTTTAAGAACGCACCCAGTATGGGCTAAGTAAAGATTAATATTTAATGCTACAGTAATTCAGAGGAAGGCATGAACCATTCCAGAAAAGCCATGCAATAAGCTAGAAAAGTACTTCTGATAGAGAATAATTTCTAAAAAGAAAATCCAGACCCATCTGAGTGCATTTTCTGAGCAACCGAGCCCTGATTTCATGTCATTATTCTCGAAAATTCTTCTCTGCATCGATTCCAACAGTCCAGTGATGAAATTCAAATAGGACTGAGCTTCTGTTTCTGTTCTGACGTCAAGTCCGGGTGCCACATGTCGACGATGAGAACGAGCCTAAAGGCCTGACCATCGTGCCAGACTTCGTGCTCAAAGGAGTCGTCAAAGACGACGAAACGGCCCTGCTTCCAGGCGCGCGTCTCATTGGCGACGCGAATGCGGGGTTCTGCCGGCACCACCAGGCCTAAATGGCCGCGCAGACGACAGTTGGTTGGCCCGCAGTGAGGCCACACACGTGTTCCGCCTTGCATCACCGAGAACTTGATCTGGAATTGACAGCAAAATTTAGAAAATTAAATTTTGCACTGTATTCTGATAACATATTAGAAGCCAAAACGCAATAAATACATTTCGATTGCTTATCGTTTAGTGTTAATTACAGTAACAAGTAGAATACAGCAGCCTCCTATTGAACTTTAATAGGAAAATTGTCAGATAAGTGAAATATTTGAAACAGTAAGTCGACAGGTTAGTGCAACTGACGACATATTTCCCTTCTGCGCTGAAATTTTTTGCCACAAATTGAATACAAGTGCTTCCAAAAGCGAAAGTAAAATTGACTGAATGGTATCTCCAAAAAAAAAAATTTTAATTCAGTAAATATTGACTATAAAACGCGTAGATTTCGCTTTGGAGCAGAATAATTTTTATTACAAGAAAAAAGAAAAACTGTTTTGAAATTATGCGATAGGAAGTGAGAGAGTAACTTGTGGTGAAAATTAATGCAACAAAAATCAAAGCTCTCGTTCTTTGTTTTGGCACTATTTCTCTGATCGAACTTGTATTCAAAATGTTTGTCCATCATTCCTGATCCCAATTTTACGATGGTTGAGTGAGTAGTTCCGAGTGTTAACGAGAATAACAAGATGAAAGTAGATGAGCGGCGTGAGATGGTTGGCGAGTGGATCATCAACAACCTTCACGCGAGTGACAGAGATGTGGTCAGTCACTTCAAGTGGCATGGTATCTATCCATCAACCATTTATCGCATCATTAAGAGAAAACGGAAGGTTTGCGCAAATGGTTGGAAACCGAAAAACATGGACGATCTCAAGAGAAAAGTGAAGAAAACGCTCAAAGAAATGGACAAAGACGTTGGCCATTGGTTCATGTAGGGTGTTCCTACTAAAGTCAGGAAGGCATCCAGAGAAGGAGCTACAGCTCTCATCCACTGACTATTACGGATTGCCCACTACACTAGCTTTGTAAATATGTCAGGTTATGATAACAAAAAACCATGTCACTATGAGAACGAAACGAGTAAAATTTGTCACATTAATTTTCACCACAAGTTAAATAAAACATTTCAAAAAAGCAATGTAACAGAATCGTCGTCAAAAATAAGACGGATATTTAGCCTGTAAAAAAAATAAAGCAATTGCACCACGGACCTGTCCCCTGGTGCATTTGGTGGCGGCGGTGAAAGTGTCGACGGCCTCACAGGTGCGCGGTGTTTTGGCGCAGTTGCGGTCGTGGCGTCGTCCCTTGGAGTAGAGAGTGAACTGCTTCCACTCGCCCTTCTCCGTCAACTGCTCGTCCTCGTCCTCAAACGTCTGTGTCTTTGTGTCCAGCACAGACAGACCCTCATCTCTTATAACCATCCATTGCTTCTCAATCGCCTAAATATGAAGAAGATATAGTCATGAAGTTTGCATCCATCAATGATAGAGGAAAGAAAATTATCTTTCGTTGCGATTTGTCATTACATAATTTATAATCAGAATACTTTTCAAAAAAATATTATTTTGAAGCAAGCAGATAGAGAGAGGAGTGTCCAAGAGCCTGTTTCATAAAGGACTAACGGACTACGGACTGACGAAATAACGGAATGCGGAGCGCGCGCATTGGTGTTTCCATGGCATTCCGTTATTTCGTTAGTTCGTAGTCCGGTAGTCCTTTATAATACAGGCCCCAGCACAGACAGACCTTTATCTCTAATAACCATCCATTGCTTCTCGATCGCCTGAATAAGGACAATACACTGAGCTGATGAGATGAAAGATTCTTTAGCAGTCGTAGCAGAATACAATCACAAGTAATTCAAAAAATTTTACAAAATATCAAACAATCAAACAACTAGAGGAAATGAAAGGTTGAACAGAATTTGCGAACCCGTCCGCGTTGCGTTTCACCAACTGTGTAATATTAACAAGTTCTGATCGAAAATACTGCTCCCGCGGCCTCTGGATGACAAGAACAATTTATTAATAACTTAATATGAGGAGAAAAGGAACTGAATGATTTAGTCACAGTTTTAGATTGCATTCATTAACTTCTCAAAAAACTTCTACGCCGAAGGGAAAAATTTGATCAAAAAATATTCATAAAATTTCTGAATATCTGAATTATTGCATGAAATTTTTACCTTTAAATAGCGGCCGTAGGTGGTCTGTTCGATCGTCCACCAAGGCCTTGAGACTAATGTGTCCACGTTGTATAGAGATCGTTGATATTTGGACAAAAACAGACCTAACTCTGCCCCTTCGTCGTACACACGATAAGCCTGAAAAGCTTCTAATGTTGAACAAGTAGTCGAGAAAAGGAAAATCTCACCTCTGCGGCTCGTCCTAATCGCTGCAATCCGTCACCCAGATGGAAATAAAATCTGAAAGAGCAGAACTAGAACATGAAAAGCCTCGAAATTCAATTCACAGCTGAGCAAGAAAGAACATGTGATAATGTAAAATTGTATTGTAACTCTCCGACCAAAAAACGATGAAAACGGTCGAAGGCATTTTTGAAGTAATATTGAACTAAACTTTATATCATTTTATTGATTGGAACGAAGTCTATGATACTAATCGAAGTCTAGGCTATGAGCGTAGACATATGACCCATGAAACGCAAGCTATACGGGTTCAATCTAAGCGGATTTTCGTCAAGATTTCGCCGGTCCTGTTTTGAGAAAATGACAATCTCAGGCTATTCTTCACCAAATTTAATCATGAAAATAATGCGACGAGTGACATGCAAATGTCTTCAATTTATTTTTGAAAATACGTAAAAAAGCACCCGAAACAACAAAATGGGCAAAATGGGTTGGTTATCTGTGTGCATTTGTTTGGATGAGAACGATTTCAAGCAAATAAACTGCGAAATCCGACGCTTCAGTACACACATAAACATGAGATATAACGAGAGAAAACGAAAAAGAAACGCGTAATTAATTACCTTCCATCCTGGGTGCCGGGCGCTCTTGACCTAACGCCCCTCCTGAGGTACTTGATACCCTCCTCGATATCATTATCGACCACCTTGAGAATAAATCCATAATGCGCTTGAGCAAATCCGTTATTGGGATCAACTTGCAGGATCTGAAAAAAAGCAATGCTGTTCGAACCCGTCGCAGATGCGTTTCATGTCAATATCCATGAAAAAAGCATTCGCCAGTGATCAAATGCGCGCTTCAACTTCAACAGTATTATTTGATTTCAAGCCAAGCATCATTAATGAAGCAACCCGTCAACGATACGTTTCACGAAAAGCATATGTAAAGAATAGAGTTTCCTGATTAATATCGACTTAATCTTGCCCCATAAAACGAAATACTTGCGAAATATTGAGACACAATGCGTAAAAAGAAAGAAACGTACATCGTGAAAGACCTTTTTGGCGTCGTCGTTGCGACCCATCATCAAGAAGGTAACTCCAAACTCGTTGTGCAGATTCAAGTCGTCGGGAAAACGGTCGAGTAGTGCCCTTTGCGCTTTCACCGCCTTTACCATCCAACCACGGAAACGTGAACGTTCCGTTAACTTATCGGCCGCTTGTCTGAAAGTAAAACTATCAGTAAAATGTAACAAACCGATTTCTTAAGGGCTGGGCATACTTCAAACGGCCCGTTTTGAAAGGTCCGTTTTGCGACCAATTACCAAGAATAAATATTG
>JAQGCX010000499.1:0-16168 GCA_034700205.1 Plectus parietinus | reverse complement strand
CCTCGGACCAGCGTTACAGGTATGAATTCAATTGAAGGAGGTTGCACTATTAGGTTGCACTATTAGAGGGGGTCGTACTATGAAAAGAAATACGACATGTGTCGATGAACTCCAACGTGTCCTTTTTGTACTTGTCAATGTAGTTCGCAGTGCAAAATAATACAACATACAAAACTGGAATATATTACAACGGAGGTGGTCTTTCACTGCCCGAAATTTGTTCCCTAATCAGAATGACCGATCGTATTCCGTCCGTAGTTTTTGCGGCCACATCGTGGCACGGCATTGACGACAATAGAATGATGAGTCATTCTTTGTCGTCGACATTTTGATATTCGTCACTTTTAACGACGAAGATTCATAATTCTTTGTTTACCTGATAAGTTGACGTCAGTGTACACAGAAGGGGGAAGGAAGATATGATCAATTAAGGTAAACTCCTCGCAGGCAATCCATAGATTCAAGTCAACCTAGGACAACCTCGAATTTTTTCGATCATTTTAGATTTAGAAACTTTTTCAACGATTTTTGAAACCTCAATACCCCTTTTTTACCCCACCCCCTAAAAAAAAATATTGAGGGGTCAAAACCTGGGGGGTGGGGAGGTTGGGGTGCTGCTTGTTTTCCGACTAGTTACTCATTACATTTCAGTGAGGAGCAAAAATCTTTGAAAAAGGTCCAAAATGATCGAAAAAATTTCTAAGTCCGAGGTTGACTTGAGTTTATGGATTGCCCTCCTCGCAAAATCACGAACGAGCATTTAGTACTATCTACTACTGTTTATGGTCGAATGTTCAGCGATGCTATTGCTCGTTCTTGCGCTAGTTATATGATAACTTTCTTGTCTAAGAAGTTACTTGCTGCACAGTAAAAGGGGATCTATGGCATCTCCTCATTCACCTGTTCTATCGATTACTATGTATTGCCATTCATAAAGAGTTGGAGGACAATATTTCTTTTACTCACTTTGACTCATTCATTTTAAAGCCCATTGATGACATCAACTTATTACAAACACAACTATTGATTGTCGTTCTTTGTTCCTGAAATAGCGTCGAAAGTTGATGCAATTTTGGCAAAACGCTCATCATCAGGACATGCTCAAATTGCATCAGCCAGTCCCAACATGAGGCAAGTAGGCAACGCATTGCACCACAACGCAGGCAGCGTGAGCACGTGAAACACGGGACAGCAGTCCTGCCGGGCCCGTCGAGTCAACATTTCTCTGCGGTGTGGGCCCTGCATCAGTTTGCATCATTGAGCAACAGCCTTGTGACACCCTAGGCCACGCCCCCGGCCGCCGACAGCCAATCAACGCGCGCCGCCGCGATCGCTGACGTCACCTACGTCATCCTTACTGCGCTGCCGTCGACTTTGGAATGGTTTTCTCTGGGCAGTTTGTGCGTGCATTTATTGAACATCCCAGCAAGCCGCCGTTCAGAAATCACATATTCCTTTGCTATTGCACCATGGTGTTAAATCGATTGTAGAGGAACCGGGCTAACATTTCGTCACTTTAATCTCATCTCCTGTCAATTCCTCCCTATTTGTTTGTTTCCTCATGAACGGCCTGCTAATCGAGATGCTCTGGTCTGGTTGCGTCAACGCGAACTAGCGACTTCGCTAGTTCGTTTAGTAACCTTCGCGGACTGGTAAGTCCTTTTTTTCTCTTTTTGTTCGAATTGATATACGTACATATGTACTTCTTTGAATGATAACGCATCACATAATGAACAATAACGCATAAACCAGTAGATAAAAAAAACTAGCTCAAAATGTCAAATAATCATCTTAGTACCACAGCTTTTGATTTTTTTTCCTTCAAACTTGTTTTGATCTTCACTTATGATCTTCGCTTTTGATCTTCGCTTAGACAGAGACTTATGAGCATTGGTTCAAGTGTTATGTTGAATCCTGGGGTATTCCCGTAGCCTGGTACATTCTCTGGGATATTTGACTTATGTTGTCAACTAGTGGAATAGGTTGAAATTTTTTCTTTACCTTTCCTCCTACACCCCTCTCCCCCCGCTTATGTATATCTCAATCTGTTAGTGTTGTAGCTAGACTTTTTGGCGATTCTCAGTTGGATGACGACATAGAGCAATCGCTTCTTTCCAGTTTAATCCAATCGTGCTTTTTGATCTGCCCTGGGGCCCACAACAGGTTTTCGTTAGTCAAAGGCACGATGTCATCATATTGCTTCAGTGTAGTTATCAAGCCAGTCATGGCGTAATGGTCTTCATTTACTCAATAGCGTTCTTGAAATCAGTTCCCTTAGGAAGTATGAAAGCATCGTAGAATGGTTCATTGAGATCAGGGAAGGTAAGTGAGGCAAATTTTCAGCTTTCCTTCATTTCTCTGTGAGGGATATTTGTCAAGGCTTCCCAGAGAGTCTAGGCACCAGAGGTTTTTGTCATCTCCAGCGATCGGCGCCTCACCTATGTTGATTTTGTCAGTCTGCACTTGAGTGACGAAACCAGCCAAAGCTAGGATGAATCACATGGGTTGCGTTCTCTGATCCAGTGATTTGTCATTCATGTAAAATTTACGCCACACACCTCCTGACTCGTAGTAGCCAGGGCATCGCTCTTGTTGGGTTGTTGATCTCATCAGGGTGGGGACGCGTGGGTGGGCTGGCGGCAGGGTATTTTCGGCGGATTGCGAAACAAATTTAGCGTTGAAAGCGAACACACCCGTGCTTCTGGGAAAACCGGTTTCGTCATAACAGCGGCAAGAGCGCACAAAGACCACTTTCTTAGTTTTTTCACCTCAACGTCCTCTCCTTGAATCAGGCGCAAGGCAGATGGTGCCATTTGGTCTAATCTGTCTCCTCTTTGTGTGATGTGCCTGCTGTGGATAGAAGGTGCGCTGTCAGCATCGCATAATCAATCGCTTATCTCCCGCCGATGAACGATAGAAAGTGATGACGATGTACAAACACCAAATTTCACAACACCGCTGTTCCGTTGCGCAAACGAATGCAATAGCGCTATCTAGATGGGGGACGTGTATGTCTGCATGTGTTATTCAAATCCACAAAAAATTGCGTCAGTTTTTTACATTCACGGCATTGGCACACTCTGGTACGGGCAGATAGCTGACTAAATTCTATTCCACATGGTGAGACAGCCAATCTGTGAAAGAGAACACGTCTGGGTCTTATTAACATAAAATGTACACGAATGGGTTTACTATCTGTACGCATCGTCAGCAAAGTTCATCGATTCTTTTCAAATAAATAATATCAGTAGTCAAAAGATGTCTTTTGTTCGTACCTTTTGTTCTTTAGTCAATCCTCTTGACATCGAAGTTGAGTAAGCTTCTTTTACTCTCAGTTGGCCAGTTTAGGTCAGACTTCCTGAATGAAAATCCATGTTCCCATTGTTGCAGTAATCAATCATTCATATTACCATGCCATATCGATATTAAGTGGTCTCTCTGTTGTTCATTTTGTCGAAATTACTTAGTTAAAGTAACCGTTCATATATCACATTCGTAACCTGAGTTTGCACTATTTCGTCATCACTAGATGATAGGTTGTGCAATTCGCTTGAGGCGGCAGCAGCGTTTCACAAGAGCATACGAATAGTACACGTATGCGCACATTTCAGCAACATATTGCGCATCTCAACAGTCAGCATTGCATTCATGTCCGCGCAAGAGCCGTCGAGCAGTATCGCTCTCACCATGTCGCGTGTCGCTCGTTCAAATGTCCCGCGTCCTTTAGTGATGCGTCTCGGGAGGAAGCGCCCGGCCGCCGCCGCCACTTTGCGAATCGACTTCGCCGACCCGTCGCCCAACCAGGAGCAAATCGCTCGCCCATTCTCGCAACTATTGCTGCCTTCACTTGAAGGCTCTGCATCTTCTGCTTCTTCGGTCGAATCTTCGCCCGCCGTCGACTTCAGCGCCGAGTAAGAATAGTTTTCAAGTCAATTTCTTTTTTTATTGAAAAAAATGTCACGTTTCTGTCACTTTGGCCTTGAAAACACCCATTCCCGTTCGCAGATCGGTTGCGGAACAGGTTTTTGTTTTTTGTGCGATCTTCCCTCTTGTTCCTGCTTCAGTCAGTGACAAAATCGATCCGTGTCTGAAATATGAACAAAAAATTTCACTTTCCCTTCGAAAAAAATTGATGGTATTGCATAGAATTTTGTTTTCTCGATAATCAAATGATTCTTTCAGGGAAAATTCCGGCGCGAAGAGAGCAAGAGCTGAGTCGCCCGTTTTGCTGACATTGAACGATGTCCCCTCACGCGGCTGTCTCACCCCAACAGACTCGCCACAGGTTCGGTTATTACTCCAGATTGCTTGTAATACTTTGCCAAATAACTCTCATGCAATTAAGTTGTCGTTCCCACATAGAAGAAAGCATAATAAGATCAAAATCATTCATATTATTCTGCTTAATCATCGAAATAATTATATTGCGCAAGTTTAATGATGACTTGACATAATAATCGAAATTCGAAAGAGCGACTACGTCAGAATTGTATTAAGATTGCTCAATTATTGTGATTAGAGGAACGTTTAAGATTCAAACAACAAACTCTCGTGTTTGGGCTTAATAATTATTATGCAGGAAATGTTTTCCATTGCTGTACTGTGTTATTGTAGCTTAAATATCCAGACTGTCGTGTTTCTCTTGAGCAATTCCAATAAATGCTGACGTCTGTTGGTATCAGTGGTGTGCATGGGTCACGATTTTTCCAATCCAACCCGTTAAAAAAAATTAAACCCAACCCGTTCAGTAATAAATCTCAACCCAACTCATCAGGCGAAAATTCTCAACCGACCCAACCCAACCCATGCACACCACTGGTTGGTGTATGCATAAATTAGTCATTCACAAAAAGTAGCTTTTACATACTTGTCTCTTTGCCCTTGCCTGTTTACGTTTTTACAAGTTATTACAGCTACTGCATTCAGTGCTGGGCTCTTTTCAGGAAATATAATTCAATAGTTTGTGAGGAATTACCCCCCCTAACTCAGAAAGAGACGGAACTTGCCGAATTTCGCAATTTTATTAGATGGATACGCAATCATGATGTAGATTGTTTAATGATGACAATATTTCAGGTCCCGCCACGACTTTTACCGTCGACCCCGGCCGCGACAGGCCCCGTTCGCCGTCTCGGACCGTATGAGCTAGTTGGCGCCGTTGGTGGACCGATCTGTCAAGCGATCGACATTCGAACCAATGCAGCAAAGATCTGCCAGGTGCGTTCATTTCCGCTTCTTTAATGTTCACATTTTACATAAATTATCTTTCTCACATAAATTACTCCAGTTTTACTTCCGGAATGAGTTATAATATTGATCGACTGGACGTTTGTTTGAATGAATTTTGAATATTTGTTCAATGGACTTATTTATTGCGCGAGAAACTGATAGTTGTTGGGAAGTTTAGTTTATTATTCTTTCCCTCACTTTCTACATAGTGTTTATTCCCTGCAATTTATTCACATGATTCAGCTTATCAACGCCCCATTGGGGTTCATGTTCCGATATTTGATCGCTTCCAATCTTAGCGCAAATTCTAGGCCTTCCTACCGATTATACTTCCATTATCCAGTAGGGAAACTAATATTAGATAAGCCCACCATCAGGGGTCCTATTTGCGGAATTCGAATATAACCCGTTAAGTGATATTTGTGGACTGCAAAGCTGTTAACCCTTTCTGCTATGACGTGCACGTTCGTTCAATGACGTAAATGCGGAAAAGTTATTGGGTTTGAGCGCTTTTCTCCGACAAATCTACGTCATCAGCATTTATGGTTCGAAGTTGGTTCACTTCACTTAGCGCGTAATTATCGGACCTCCCCAAGTGGGGTTTCTTCGCAGTCTAATGAACAAATTGACGGATATCTGTGGGCGTCCTTGGGAGATCGTTATCGCGACGACCACCCCTTAAGTTCTCGTGTCTGTTTACTGCTTGCATAGGAACTGGTGTACTATAGGGACATTAATTATGAAGTACAAAGAGGGTGATGTTGACAGATGTGCAAGGGCAGATGAGGGACGTGGAATTGAAAAGGATAAAATGATTGATTCGACTGTCTTTTGTACTCTTATGACTCCTGCTGAGTCTCGCTTATTGTTCTCAGTTTTATCTTGGATCGCGACGCATTAGCTCAATTCTAATCCAATCTGCACACGATTTAGTGCAAAAAGATTTGATTACGTCAGATATTGAAAGGACTGAGGACTGTTAACTGTTCTCATTAAAATTGCATTGAAATCCTGATTCAGTGATCAAGTCTGAAGCAGCTGGTTCTTTGGAATGTTGAACCGCAGGACAAATGTAGATGAGCAAAATAGATTCTTGTGGGTGAGGAAACAAAAAGAAGAAAATAGGACAATGAAGCAAAGCAAAAGCATATCAGCCATAAATACTTAACGTTCAATAAGAATTTGTATTTAGCGCAGCGAAATGCCATTGTTAGAAGGGACAAGCGTTGAATAGAAAGAGGGTTGAAAGGAACTTAGCACTTCTCACTCTTGACTAATGTGGGTTGAAAAGGTCGACATTGGGACTTCCTTTCTCTATGAGCGCAATGAATCATAAATCTCTGTATTTTCTTTTGGTCGCGCACTATAAACGGATTAGGATTTAGAATGACTTCCTAATGAAATAATCTTTTGCTGAGTCTGCCTCTTCAGAGAGTGAAGATCACTTGGATTATAGCAAGAAATCTACATGTGAAAAGCATGAATTTAGAATTGGTGCACACTTTTTTGTCCCCGTGAATGTTAGATGTGTGTTAGCGACATACAACCGAAGGGTTTTTACATTATTTATTCAATCAAAAGAGAGCTTCATTAATGCTGTATTGATGCGAGGAACTGTAGCGAGCATTGCCACTTCATTAAGCAGAAAACAAATTCGCACCTCTGGGTGTCTTGGCATACAAAGACATTGACTAATCAGTCAGCTACAATTATCAGTCTTATTTCCACCTGACCGCGGGCCCTCGAAGGATTTCACGGGTTTGCACAGAAATATTGACATTTGACCAAGCTAACCTTTCCATCTGCCTGTGTGGTTACATTCGTTGATCATTACTTCCCTGTTAGGTAATCTGACATCTGCAGCTGTTGCAATCTGCAGTCAGAAACTGCAAATGGTTACATTAGCCTCCCTGCCCCTAAATTGACATAACGTTTGTTTGAACTTATTTGGCATGATAAGACTAGATCAGTATACCATGTTTTTGAAGCTTGCCAGCATTATTCACTCTTAAGAAAGAAGCTTAAGTACAGAAGTCACCGCTTATAACTCACACCCACAAATCCCTCATCAGTCACATGAGAAGATTGCGTTGCGATGTGCAGAGTTTAGCCGGCTGTGTCTTGGTGTGTCAAACACGAGGACGGGGGTGTTCCCCTACACGCTTAAACGCGCTGATGACGCTGCCGTCACGTGAGCGTGGCTTGTGCACCTAATGCATGTGTGACGTAGAGCCAATCGATGCGACCGCCCGTTCTGATAATTGCCTCCACTGGTCGGGCGGTAATTTCTCGTCGACGACAGCCGCGTGCGCCGGCGACCGCTCGTTCCCAGTTGTCGACGTCAGAGCTCCTGAGGACGCCGATGACCGCGTCGATGAAAAGGTTGCTGCGCGCTACTCCCGTGAGAGAGCGCTAGTTTCCCATTCGCGCGGCGACGCGACCGGTTGCGTGCAGCTGCTGCTGCTCCAGTGGCTTCAACGTCGTGCTGTCAGCACTGACCCAGAACAATTGAACGTTCTCAACAGCGTTTGCTCTGTTGATCGTGCCTGTGAGCACCGAGCTCCAGTTGTTTGTTGTTGACCTCTCAACTTGGTGGTCAACTGTTTGCAGCAATTGTCTGCTTGAACGATTCTTTACAAACTGATCAGAAGATTCTCAAGTAGCTTTGCGCTTTTATTTTGGAGAAGACAGTAGTGACTCACGGCTTCGGCTAAGATTTCCTACAACGATATCTCACATCTCTGACAATTGATTGGAGCAAAGAACAGCGCAAACAGCCACTACTTCTGTCAATAAAGTTCTCCCATTCAGACGGGGAGAAAGAGAATTGAATCGAACAATTATTTCCACTGTGGGCAGCCACTCGCGTTTCCTCAACGCCCCGTTGCGGTGTGGTGTTGCTGTTCTTTCTTTTCCGACATTTGAGCCCTTCCACGCCGTTCGGTTGATTCAGAGTCCCATTGATCTCTGGTATTATCCGTCCCCGGTCCTTACGCCCCTTGCTGCTTCTCATTTGTGACGTAATCGGGTCCAGATGAAGAAACGTCAAAACACTGCTGCACTCTCTACTACCGTGTTATCATCAGCCGGTACCTCGTCTCAGCGACTTCTGAGCATAGACGCGCCAATAAGGCGACATTCTGAGCGAATGTTGGCCAAACGGAACTCGCGTTTCGGCCTGTTGCGCGTGAAAGATCGCCTGCGATATCAGGTAAATAAATCTATGGGGTTGGAAAAGTTGCTGTCTTTTTAAATGGAGATTTTGAGGAGGGAGAATACTGGAGTCTACGTAGTTTGTTCCTCATCAATGCAAAAGGGCGTGACGTAGCGCACAGTAGGTTGGGTGAGGAGTAAATATCGTATGAATGATTGCCATGGATTCTTCTGCAATCCTAGTTATGAATGCAAATAAGAGAGCTTGTTGGCTAATGTGCTAACGCCTCAAAGATCTTTTTCTTAATTTGTGAACGGATGCACGCACTTTCATGACAAATATCTCAGATGTTTACGCCTTGTTTGGCGAATAAATTCAGATGGGTTCAATGAACATGACAGAAGACATTTCCTTCTGAATGAGCTGAATCATGTGCTCATGTCGATATTATCATTCATATTCGTATTGAGTTGAGAGTGATGCATAGTTACGTCTAAGTAAGGCGCGTCATGACTTGTTCACTTTATCTCATGTCTCGGCGTGGTTTCCGACGCTGAATTGTTAGAGAAGCCTGAAGAAGCAGAGTAAATAGGGGTATAAAATATGAGCTAATAAGCAAATAAATTGATCGTTGGCGGAAAGCGTCTGTTTGATTGATTGGATTGGCTGATTCTCCCACACAGTGGTAAAACAAACGACCGTCTTAACGCGTTTTTACGTTGGCATTTTTCGCTGACATGCGAATTTATATGTTCGAATTTGTAATTTTAAAAGTTGGGAATATGAAAGCTGACATGATTGGTGTTTTTTAGGCGTTACCACAAGCACAATACGACCACTTATTGCGTGTGACGGCTCGTTTGAACGCCGCTGAGAGTTTATGGAAGTATGGGGACGCGCAGGAATTACGGTAAGAACAATTTTTTTTTCAATACCATTCTTTATAGCCATCAGAATTGGCAAAAAATTAGACCTTGATTTTATCATTACAATAAGTGCATTGCACCGACAATTGCGTAACCCGTCCACTTTGCGTTTCAATTGAGTTTGAGACTTGGACCAAAATTTTGCATTATAATTAAGAGCTACCGATGTGGGAACTATTTGATTCATTGCTGACATATAGCTGTAATTCCTTGACATGTGAAAATGTTTCAGTGAAATGGTGTTGCCCCGCGCCGTTGATGTGGCGACGGACAAGGAAGGTCGTCGCTACTTATTCACACCAGTGACCTACGGGTCTCTGCACGGTTTCGTGCAGGGCCGTCGCCAGCGCCTCACCGAAAGCGACACTCGCGACTTGTACCGGCAGATTGTGCGTCTCATCGCTTTCTGTCATCGACTCGGTCTCGTCGTGCGCGACTTGAAACTCCGCAAATTCGTTTTCGCCGATCGCGCTCAGTGAGTTACACTTTTCTTATTATTCAAAACTTATTCGCCAGGGGACCGTGAGTGTAGTTTCGAGAAATATAATTACTTAGAGAAGAGCGCTGGTCTTAAATTTGTGAATTAATTATATGGATGTTCGCTTTCTGCTTCATTTCTGATGCGCACAGAAAATTCTGGAATATACAAGGCGCAGTTCTGATTTCAATTTGAATTAATACGTCAGAATTGACGACAAAACAACTACAATTTTTGATTGCGTCACGCAGCACGCATTTTGTAATTATCTCATTCGTCTTATGGGTAGTTGCGTGTTTTCGCAAAATGACACTGCGGCGAACATTTGCAATTTGATTCCCGACTTCATTCACGACAGTCTGTGTCATTCATCCGCCCTCTCTGCATGCACTATAGGTGCAATGCGATCTTTACCTGAACTGAAGCCAATGAAAGTTTGCAAAACAAACCGAGATATTGGCGAATTTTGCGAGAATGAATGACAATTATCGTGCCTACCCCGTGGATATGTTTTATGGTTTCTTTGTTTACTTGGCAAATTGCAATGTAATTGTGCAGGTGTTTCTGTGCCTCAACATTATAGTCAATTTGACCACCAAATGAAACAAATGATTGACGTCAATATTTCAGAACGAAGCTGCGTCTGAACGGCGTTTTCGACCTGGTCGTATGCGCGGACCTGCACGACGACCGGATGAAGGACCGTCATGGGTGTCCAGCATACGTGTCGCCCGAGATCCTGGACATGGCGGGCGCCAGCTACTCGGGCAAGGCCGCCGACATCTGGAGTCTGGGCGTGCTGCTGTTCGTTCTGCTAATCGGGCGCTACCCGTTCTACGACAGTACACCGCAAGGGCTGTTCGGACGGATTCGTGCGGGCCAGTTCGCGATCCCGAACGACGCGACGGTCAGCTATCCGGCGCGCGCTCTCATTCACGGTCTGCTACGTCGAGACCCCGACGAGCGTCCGAGCGCCGAAGCGTTGCTGGCCCTGCCGTGGTTGGCCGCCAAGGAGCTCGCCGCCGCGTCGTTAATCGTCGTCCAGACATCCCGTGGACGCAAGGGTGTCGTCTTGGCCAACCAATCCGAAGACCAACTCGTACCCTCCGTTGACCCCGAAGTCCTGCAAGCACCAGCTGCTCCTACCGCTGCAGTTTAATCGGTAAATGAAATGAAAGCAATAGCCTCATTCTCAAGCTGAATATGTCAATCATGATGGGTGAAAATCTTCACCTACATCATTTATTATCTTGCATATATGAAGGAAGATCGTGAACGCGCATTGGAAATGAAATTTTGTCTTGGTTGAGAACATGTCTGGATTTTGTCGAGTATTCCATCTAATCCAGACTCCCTACCACAATAACAGCGTGTTTTGTCTGTTGAAAGATGTCAATTCAATTGAACGTTTGTTCATTCATCTCTGCTGTGTGATCAACATGATTTTTTGTGACTGAAAACCGATGAAATTCACGGTAAGGCACTGATCGTGTTTCGTGTTCTGACAGATTTCTATTTCGTTGTTTTTCTTTTTGGTGCCCCGTCTCAGTTTTGCCGTGTCGTGTACATACCTATTGTCTGTGAGTGTGTACTTCGTTATTTTGCGAAACTGTTGTCCAAGTTGGCGTTTATTGCGTTTTTTCTTGATTCTTTCTGGATGAATTCAACTTGTACTGTGGAAGTGGAAAGAGTCTTGTTTTCTTTCTTCTGTATTTAGCCTTTGTATTTGACTCGATGCGTAGAAACTCTTATAAGTGTATCTTCGTTAGCATCTTGCGTATCATTTTTGGTAAGCTTTCTTCGTGCGTAATGTAAAATGCAGTCGGTTGGTTCGCGCACTCCTAAATGCTTTGCTATGCGATGCACTGTGTCGAATAAACGACTATCTTGTGAGAAAGCTCTTCGTATTATAACAATCTAAATACCGACTTTCATTTCGCTGCAGTTCAACTTTGCATTTAAACGACTACTGTTGAGTTTTGCAAAAAATTGTTTGTGAACGGAAACGAAAACTGCTGACGAAATGAAGGTCGGTGTTTAATTACCGGTCATGAGAAACGGAAAAGGTTGTCTGCACCACATGACGTAGCTACGTCAGTTCCTTTGGGGATATTCGCCCCGCTGGTTCGTTTTGCTGACGTCATAATTGGGCGTTGTCGGTTGCGCGAACGAAAACACCCGAGTTTTGAGTGAGTAAAGCTGCGACGTTTGGGGAGAATGAAGTATTTGCTGAGCGGGTTACGTCTGGGCACAATGGCGTCAATCAATTTCTTTGTCCCGCAGCTCTAAAGTACTCCTGTGAGCTAAACACCCACCTTCAACTTAGAGTCTATTTTTCTTGCAAATCCGCATTAGTTTATTAGCAGCATCAAGCAGACCAATCTATTTCTTTCGTTTTTAGCCCTCTTGCAGATTTTCACTCTAAGAGGAAGGAAACGTGCAAAAGAAAGCTTAGTTTTTATTCAAATTGGGGGTTTTGTTACTGTTACATTACATTCCATGAAAACATTCTTTGCTATTCTATTCATAGGTTGTCTACTTTGTCAAAAGTCCACCAACAAGTCATGCAGAAGAATTCCTGACAAAATGCGTCTGAGCATGCGTAGAATTCGGGGAAATTCAGGTTTCTCCGCTGTACACGCAGATAATTGAGTTTCGTCATTGTTACGAGAGCACTTCCGCTAAGTAATTTGAGCTAATTCGTAGCAAATGCACTTCCTGATCTTGGTTGAGTGCATTTTTCACATCAAAAATAGACTAAAAGAACTCTCTTGTATTTTCAAGTCCTACCCTCTAAGATTTTTGTTTCGCAAAAGATTAGTGTAAATTTGAAATCCCTATTTGCCTCAATTCTCTTGTCCATCTTATTTATTGGAAGGATCTTTCACGTGCATCTATCATAGCATGTCATATTTTTTCAATTAGGCGTTATAGCGTCATAGAACGAAAATATAGTTATAGCGAAAATCCAACGCTCTTTCTAATTACTAAACCAGCTAAGCTTCATCAAATCCTTAAAGTATTTATGATGCAAAATACGCAATTACGTCATGGTACTTTAAAGTTAACCGTAATCTGAGCGAGTGAATATTCTGAACGCAATCGGCTTGAGCCATATTTATCTTGATATTCAGAGGGACTGTTGCTAGTTCTCTTACCCCCAGTGCAGAACTTTTCTAATATCCAATAATCATCATTCAATAACGATCGAACTCGTCTTCATATATGACGTTTAATTGTGTACTGTTACGCTTTAAAATTGTATTCATTTCAGCATTAAAAATAGTTCTATAATGGACTATTATTAGTGTTTCCACGATACGAGAAATATCGAACTAATCTTATCGTCTATTTCTCGAACCACAATTTCTCGATATTTCTCGTATCGTCCATTTCTCGAACCTAATTTCTCGAACATTATCGTATCGTCCAATGCTCGTCACAGTATTTTTCTGATGAAAATATGACACTTTACTGATAGTTTGCGAAGTCGTTGTTGATAATTGGCCAATATGGCATCACATTGGCAGCTCAAACTTGCTCGTTGACAGCAGTAAGAGCTGATATCAAGTTTTTATCATTGTGCACATTTAGTTAGTTGCGCGCGAGCGAAAATGGCGTCTGTGAATTTCTGGTTCGAGAAATATCGAACCGTCTATTTCTCGAACCAAATTTTCTCGATATTTCTCGTATCATCTATTTCTCGAACCATAATTCCTCGATATTTCTCGTATCGTCTTCATCGAACAATTTCATATCGTGGAAACACTAACAATTATTCTTTTTAGGTTGCAGGTGCATTTTGCCTGTTCGCAGAGTCACCAGCTAGACACATCATCAGCAGAATGCCAGTCCCGTCGGGTTACGCTGCTGGAGGTGGCCATGCTGGCCAACCGAGCTGTTGGCAGAAGATCAAAATTGGACTGATGATGGGCGGCATGATCGGCGCGTCCACTGGAATTCTTATCGGCGCCTTCGTCGGAAATCGGTTCGTTTTTTAAATTTCTGTTCAATAAATGCTGGATAACATGAAGGAATTTATTGTGGATCTCTATCTCGCTCCTTTAATGTTAGACCATCATCGTCACATTTTATGCATTTTATGCTGAAAAGTTTTTCAATATCGATGCTTTTTACGTATTTGTAGTCTGATTTTACTAACCCGTCGAATCCGTGTTTTACTGGCTTGTTCAGTCTCAGAATTGACCGCTGAGGTTGGATTTTTCCCAAGTGCTTAAGGTACGAATGTGCATGCCCAGTGAAAACTGTGGTAGTGCTGGAATAATTTTGGAACGCTCTGTCTGTAGAGCAATTGTAATAATCTTTATCAGTATTGGTATTTAAGAACTTCAACCTGCGCATCATTGCTCGAGCACTGTTACAGTAAAAATGAGGGAACATAAAAAAAAATTCAGAAGTTACTTTAACCAAATTTTCGCGTTTTGACTTACAAAAATACTGATACCGATACCGATACCGAGTTGAAAATACCGGTGCCACCCCATCTATACTATCGATTTACATGCTGTACTGCTGTAGCAAAAAGACCCCTGACTGATTTTCCTGCCACTGACAATAAATATTATGTCACTAATTATGATTTGTAAAAGTAAGTATTATGAACAAATTTTGAACGCGATAAGCAGAAATGTTTACTACAATCTTCGCCATCGTCAATGCTAATTTTCTTTCTCTTTTCAGCTCCTTAGGTTTGCGAGGTCGTCCACTGCTAAAGTACATGGGAAGCGCCGCGTTCACATCCGGCGGCTCCTTCGCCATCTTCATGGGCGTCGCGCAAGGCATCCGATGTTAGCC
This sequence comes from Plectus parietinus, assembly GCA_034700205.1. NCBI lineage: Eukaryota > Metazoa > Nematoda > Chromadorea > Plectida > Plectidae > Plectus > Plectus parietinus. The sequence continues at coordinate 1,566 of JAQGCX010000499.1, read as the reverse complement.
AGATCTTCGCTGGAATCTAATTCTACGCGCCTTCGATGAAATTGAGAATTGTCCCTTCGACAACGTTTGGTTCGTTGCGCGTTGGATCCTGATTATTTCACCTCTGCCTGCGTGGTTTCGATTCATTTTTGCGTGTAATTGTGCGCTCAGTGAGTTGTTTCTATGCCCTTTCCTGATGTACTTAGTACTCATTTCTATGTGTAGAATGATTTTACCGCCTAAAATTGTCATCGACCAGTGGTAAACGCATCGCTAGAAAGTCATTCGTCAGTAGAGACTTTGTTATCCTTTGACTCGTTCACCTTTTTCCGCTTAATGTTGTGTTCATTGTTGATATGATGAAAAATGAAGTTTTTCAATGAAAAAGAATGGATTTAATAATTGTGTATTTGGTGAGTTATGTGGGAGGAAACAATAACCAATATTTCCGCGGTCATTTGCAATTTCATCAAGACAAAATATCACTTGGATTGCATCGACGGGTGGCTGGAAAGTAATTTGTGACGTCATTGACTAGTTCATCAATGTGAAAGGAACGAACTCGGTATGTTGTTACCATCGCCGGAAGTTCAAATACGAATAATATCGGAAAGGCGGTTCCGGTTGATATCCCCGTGTAAATGAGAGTGCCCACTGAGTCTGTTATGTTTCTGCCTGGTTGCTACAGCATTGAAATGGGCAATTTCATGCGCTCTCACCGGTTCGGAAGGAAGCAGCAGTTTATGAATGAGGGTGGCATGGTTGGGGGCCATAGAATGGCGAGACAAACAGTATAGCACATCATTCTGCTCAGGAAAGAGTCAATCGCGATCGCGAAGGGGGTCGCAAATCTCATTTATTGTGCATGGAGCCTGCGTTAGACTACATTCGTTCATGAGTTCGTCTGCTGCGTGAGGGAACATATCGTCGACACAGATGAAATCTTCATTTTTCACAATCACGAGTCTAAGGCAAAAATCCGACGACGCCATCTGGATTCGAACCAACGATCTGCACATTTGATCTGTGCTGCTCTATCCCTAACCAAGGAGGCAAAAGGTACATGGGTCTATTTCATAAAAGAATTGCGACTTGCAGAATTGCAAATTGCAGAACGTGCGCATTGACAGTTGCTTCGCGTTTCCATGGCAACGTCCAATGGGCGCGTCCTGCAATTCTGTAATTCTGCAAGTTGCAATTCTTTTATGAAATAGGCCCCGGACCCGTCTGGGGGGAGGTTACGTACAGGGCTGCCAGGTGTGCTCCTCCCAGGTAAAATGTACTCCTCGGAAGAGGGCGTACTCCTGCCAAAAACAAAACATAAAGGGGGACCACAGTGTTTCAAAATGATGTACTCTTCGGCGATTTTGAAAATCTGACAACTCTGGTTACGTGCGCCCCCTATTACCCCCTCCCTGCCCACCTCTGGGCTGGGGAGGTTAAATTATGCAGGGCCAAACATGCATGAGCCCTGGTAAAGTCTGGGTTGGAAAACATTAACTGTACTAAGTAGTGTTGCCACGGTACGGGGTTTTCGCCGTACGGTACGGTACGGTACGGGGAACCCCGTACTCCCCGTACCGGCCC
>JAQGCX010000498.1:0-16189 GCA_034700205.1 Plectus parietinus | reverse complement strand
AGAATGTGATGCTTGGAGCACTCTGATATCACTCTCACGTCTGTGTCCACATTGATAATGCGCAGTGTATAGTTGGTCGACTTGTGATAACAGTTCACTGAGTCTTGAGCAATATGATAGTTCTTTTTATATGCTTCAGTGTTTATAACAACAATAATGGAGACTTTTCCAAATAGCGGTCGACAGGCAGACATATTTTGACGTTGTACAGGACGACGGAATTCAAGTTTCGTTGAATTTTGTTTCGTTGAATTTTCGAGTTTCGTTGAATAAGATGAAGCAGTCTTTTCCATTTTCATTGGTCGGTTTATTGTCAAAGTGTAGTAGATTTCATAGAGAATCGTTGTTACAATTAAGACCAATAACACACAGTAGAAGTACTTTTTATGCATGCTGCTTAGAAAGTTTTTCGAGCAGGTAAAAACTAGATAGTGCTATTCGGCTAGCATCATAATATAATTACCGCCTATTTCTCTTGCCATCTATAACAATATTTGAGAGCCTGCCAACAGAAACGGAGTAATGCCAGCAGCAACGTTGGAGAATATGAGTAGGTTTGACATAAAAGACATCAAAAGTATGAACCGCTTTCGTTTTTCAGAAAGAATTCCATTTGAATATGCGCTTTTGCCTCAGTTGCCGCGCCTACTATTTCATTTGCGACGAAACAAAAGCACGTTTGCTGCATCCCAGCTGGTAACATTGCTATGCGCTGCGCAATTTTGCGTTTTGATTATCGGCTGTGCAAACGCAATCGGCTGTGCAAAGTGGATGATAATATCGTCGCGCTTGCGGCACTAAAATCTCAGTCGGCGCATAGGTAGAGGGTAACTGACTACTGCACTACGCATTACCCCGGGCTCCGCTGTGCGCTGCCCAGAGGTGAGCAAGGTTTAACTCCTAGGGGGGAGGGATTTAGTACCAAAAATTTTCTGCCCGCGGGGGAAATCCCCCCCCCGGCGGCCTCCAAAACTTCATTTTATCTAGTGCTTGTCCAAAAAAATTTTTTCGACCCTACGTCGCTTCCCCAAAGTTTTTCATCCCCCGCCCTTTTTAGGTAAGGGGATCTGGACCCAAGGAGGATATCCCCCATCCCCCCGTGCCCATCTCTGGCTCTGCCGGTATCTTCGGGCTCTGCTATCCTCACACACACACGCAGGGTTCTGCGTTTTGCGAAAAAGAGCGTCTAGTCAGTTGCTCATATAACAAACACCCAGTATTTTCAAATTTGTTCGTTATATAAATGACCGTGATGTGAGCAATTGCGTTTTAAAAAATTGGAACTGTTTGTTTTGTGAGCAAAAGTGGCCTGGGTTACCGTTCTTGGCAGGAAAAATACGATATTTTGGCGCAAAAATTTAAATAGAAGAAAAAATTTTGAAAATTTTTGCTTGTTTGTTGTATGAGAAGTGATTTCCATACTGCAAGATTTTAGGAGATTTCCGAAATTATTCGATATGTGGAGTGATATCGTTATAGCCGTTCGTTATGTGAGCAGTTGACTGTAGTTATTGCGGGTGGCAAATCTGCCTCCAAAAACAAGGAAAGCGCCCCTGCTTTCTTTAGCTAGCTACTTTGCAGAAAGTTGTTGTGACCATCTTACCTGGTAGCTGTCCCAAGCAGTTTTTTGCTTTAATTGATGACATTACCCACATCAAAACTAACTGAATTATTCGATCGTTTTAGCTCTTATCAAGATACAGGATATGATGACCACAAATCGCAATCTCCATCAGTTTCTCACGCAATTTTCTGTGCGACAGTTATTAAATCATTGTATCCCACACACTCCCATTATGTGAGACAATAGATGCCCGGAGCAGCGTGTACTTTAGTGTTCACATAACAAAATAGCCAGCAGCTGGAGCAGATTCTATTCAGCTCAAAAAGGAATCATGCCCGAGATGATATTAGAAGCATTGATCACCCATTCCAAACCAAGCAGCAGCTGATTCTGAATTCTCATGTTGTGAAATATATTTCATCATTAAAGAAAAGAGAACCGAAGTGCTTCTTATTTCAAAGCCGGCTATTCATTTCACCGAACTGTTTAAATAAGTAACGAAACGTGCATATTAATAATTCAACCCAAAAAATGAATTTAACTGAACAAACGCATGACAGATTGGGGAACGACATTGCTGGAAGTATAATTTTGGTAATTTCCGGTGTCTGTATTTTTGTTAATGGAGCGACCACGACACTTTTGCTGGGTGCAAAGAGCCTTCGCAACCCATTCGCTTTCTTGTGTGTTTCTCAAGGAATTGGCGACTGTGGAATTTTGCTCATTTTCGCAGCGTTTTGCGCACCGGTGACGTTTAGGTAAACTTAAGTAAGCTTTGATAAACAGAGATGAAAATGACGGTACAACTTGAAAGATTGCAAAGAACCTAAAATGATGATTAAAAGGCCAATTAAAAGTATATTTTTCGCATATATAGCAACTACTTATATTTGTTCTAATATAAGCAACTTCATATATTTTATTTGCTGTTTTATATTTCGATCCTTAAAAGCCGAAAAACGTTACACGGATTTCGATCTCGATTGGATAAACTTCCAATATTTTCCAGAAAAAATGAGGGTAGATTGAGCAAAACATTGTTTAATTTTAAAATGAGCACATTATTTTGCTTGCACGATGTCATAATAGTGTACAACTACTACTACTACCGTATGTATTCCAAAAGCACTGATCGGTGCTTCAACTGTTTCGTTTTGATCACCTGCTAGAGGATGAATCTATTGGAGACAATGCTTATATCGGAATAAATACATTATTAGAGACATACTGTGCTCCCATTATAATAAATACGGTTTTATTTTAATGATTTTGCAACAGAAATACATGTTTCAGCCAAAGTCCAATAGCGCTGGGATTCTTCGGAAAGAAAGTTGGTCACTTGTCGCTTCTTTTTTGGTTCGGATACATTTATTCGACGCTTTTAGTGGCTCTGAATCGCTTTTTTGCAATTTCACATCCGGTTCGGTATCGACAGTTATTTACGGAAAGAAATACAGTTTTTTTTGTGCTAATTTGCTGGTTCCTGTCTGCATGTCATTCAATCGTCTACTTCTTTAGTAAGTATTTAGTAATTTTTTTGTTCTTGTAGGGTTTCTGAGGAGGAATGAGTGAAACAGTTTAGTGGAGCAAGCATGTTGGTTGTACAAATTTGAAGACAAAAAGATTTCTTCAGCGAATTGACGATAAGTGTTTTGAAGAGGGCAGTGGTGGAAACGATGTAATTCATTTGCATCAGTCTGTACCTTCAATATCCAATTCATTATGGCTGTTTCTCACCCCCAGATATGGGCAAGGTCGGACCACTGGAGGATCAAATACCAAAAATTGGCCATGGGGATACTTCTCTATTCCCTGTTCCTTGGTGGCCGAGAACCGGGAGGATATCCTCCGGGGTCTCGTCTGGCGACCAGAAAACGTCACCAAAAAAAAAATTTCCGCCACTACGTGGCGAAAACGTTTTTTATCTACCCCAAAATATTTCCATTCCCCCAACCTTTTGGCATTCTGGGGGATCTGGACCCCTGGGGGATATCCTCCCATCTGCCCCCCTCCGTCCCCCAGCCGCTGAACGTTCTGTACTTATGTCCTTCTGAATATTGCCAAAATATGAGTTAAAAGAGACCGATAAAGAAAATAAGGTGCATTTTATTCGTTCATAAAGCATTTATCAACGGACCAGTCATAGTTCCAGGATTAAGTGACCAGTTTTTAAAACGAGCTTGTTTCTATAGTACTTTCAGATGGTTGTGATTTGTTTTACGATCCGTCGACTTATGTCTGGCAGTTTGCTGACACACCATGCGGCGATTTCATTTCGTTTTATTTGGATTTCGTATTTGGTATCATTGTATTTTTCATTATATTTGCACTGAACGCAATTACAGCTGTGCAGCTCAGAAGTTCAAGTCGTAAGGTGGGCGCACATTATTGAGCTTGCTTTTGTGCAGTAGAATAATTTCACAAAACTTGTTGAAGTTTTGCAGAAATTTTTTGAGTTTACACAACTATTTTTTCGCCAAATTTTCATGTCAAAAAATGTTTCACTTTTTTGACGAAAAGGATATACTTCAATAAATTTTGGTTGGAGGTACCTTAATTCTCTGTGGGGGTGCATCAGGCATACCCGGCCAGGTGACCAGCCCGCGTGTAAAAACTCCCCAACTAAAGTCCCAGTTGAAAATGTTGCCTGAACAAATCTGCTTTCAGTTATTTCACAGCAATGAAATTTTGACGGAGATGGAAAAACACGATCGAGAGGTGAGACGCAAACGAGAAATTCGCTTTTTCTTACAAGCGTGCATCAACGGCGCCGTGTTCAATTTTGAACTCATCTGCTTTCACTTGGTATCTAATTTCACATGGAACAAGTGGAGTCTCTTTGTCACTACGTCACTCATTTGGCAATGTGCTCATGCGAGCAATGGGTAAGAATTTATGCTAAATCGAATTTCTTCCGATTGTAATCCGACATGAGCAGAGGTGGGCGGGCACCTCAGAACGGCTGGGGTGTGTTGCAAAATTTTTAGAATTTTTCTAGGAACTGAAAGAAAAAAAGGCTGCCGACTTCCAGAGCTCTATTCTATTCAGTGTTTGTCCAAAAACATTTTTTGCCTCTACTTGACGAAAACGTGTAGTACCCTCGCTCCCATCCCAAATTTTTGTGCCCCAGTTGCAAAATCGTCTGGGAAGGGATGTGGGCATGGTCCATAGGGCTTGGGGAATATTTTTCCGCTAAAACCTTATTCTATTCAACCTTATTCTCACTTTATTCAAACCGCGTGTGCTGATTGCTGAGTTTTAGTGAAATAGACCCCTGGGGGGTTTTTTGAATTTATCTCAAATACTTTTCGCCACTGGGGAAAACTGGCATATCCCCCAACCAATTTTGGCTGTGGGTATGTTGGTGCTAGGGGGTTTTATACTCCCTATATCACTCATGCCCACTTGTAGTGGACAGGGTGAAAGATGTTCATCATTACCTTACACTATGCTTCCACCACAATATAATGAATAAATGGAAAAGGGTATGCCGCTCTGATTTTGAAAATATTTGCAGATTCGTATTTCTTGCATTTAACAATGACTTGCGAAACATGATGTTCAGCATCTTCAGGAATAAACCCAACCCAAAAGCAAGCCTTCTTTCAAATAATTTGCACAAATTGGATGTAAGGATTTCTCCTGCAGTATTTTTAGCGCAAAAGCGAAGTACAACGCCAGTGAATAATTTTATTTGATGCTTAATGTCAGTTTCTTATTGCTGTATTTAAATGTTCATTTTTTTCTGTATATATTTTTGTTTTGCTCAGTGCTGAACAACCAGAGTATCGTACACTATGTACAGTGCGCAACGAAATCGAATAAGTTACATTTTACCGTACGCTGTGATACCGTATGCTTTATTACGCACGCACGCACGTTTTTGTAAAGCACAAAAAAGCACAAACCTATTTATAACATTCTGTACGTCCTCCTTCTACAGCTGAGCTGCTGGCAGACTTCATCTAAGATCTGAGACAGCAGCAAAAATGGCTTCAATTTGTAATCAATTCTCCTTTTCGTCATGCCTTGTACCGTTACGTGTCACGCAACAAGAAATTGAATACATATCTGTTGATGTACTCCCCCTAACTCTAACCCCTCTCTCCATCTTCTCGATCAAAAAGAAAGGCCTAAAATTTTTTCGAATTTTTGAATTTTCGACAAAATTTCAAAATTTCGACACGAAGAAAAATTTTGACACGAAGATACGGTACCTACACCCTAAAAACGGTAAAAAGGGACCACTTTTAACTTTTCAGTTCAACTTTATGTCAAAAAATTTGCAATTTATGGCGAGAATATGGTATTTTAGTTCGAAATTTTGAAACTTCGGGCTCATTTGTTGAAATGTGTTTTTGTTATTCGGCCAATATTTGAGAGAGAAATACCGTAACGGTACTGACGGTGTTTTGACGAAATCGATACCGGCCGAACATTTGTAATCATGGAATACCGAATGCATTACTGAATGCAAAATTGTCACACCGATGCCTCCAGGTGCGAAGCCAGGGGCCTATTTCATAAAACACTTACAAACTGCAAATTGCAGTTTCAATCTCATTGGTCGGTTCCATGGAAACGCGTGCAAAATTTTTGGCGGCGGCCAACCCCCTCGCGCGTTCCCATGGAAACGACCAATGAGATTGAAACTGCACGTTGCAATTTGCAATTTGCAATTGTAAGTTCTTTATGAAATAGGCCCCAGAAATCGAAGGACGGGGGGGGGGCAAATCGGCTCTTCAGGGGGGCAAATCGATAAAACGATAAAGGGGGACCCTTCTCTCTTTTTTCGGACCTCAAAATGACGGGGTGGGGCTGACCAAACTGACGGGGGGGGGGCTGCGCCCCCGTCCCCCCTAGCTTCGCCCTTGGATACATCTGTCCGTTCTGAACTACAGGGTGCGGCAATTTTATCGCCGATTTTTTTCAGTTTTGTCCAAATGACATAAAATTCTTTTTATTCGATTCCTTACAGAATAGGCAATCGAATTATACCAAACATGACACTAAACTTTATTAAAAACGCAACAAATAACGTAATAACGAAACGCAATAAATAATTCATCAAGAGTCGCGTATACCGAACTCAACCGGTCGATTTGGATAATTTGAAATCAAGGATCCAACAGGCCTTCTACGAGATGATTGATCGCGCATAAGCATTCCTTCGAAATACTCGCGCAAAACGGGCAAAATTTGTCTTTTTCAGCATTCGGAGCGCGAAGACGAAGCACTGCTCTTATGAATTACTTCATGTAACACTCGATTTCTATTAAAAATCGCTATAATGGATGTCTGTCGCTTTTGTTGACATATTAGTATCGGCTTGCAGTATACGAATACTATGTGCAGTACTATGTATGAATGAAACGAGCTCGAATGGGACATATATTACCGTACTTCGTGACGCTGCTGGGACGATTATATTGCGCTCATTGAAATTGACTTTGTTCGTACAAGAAAAAAAAAATAAGATCGATCACAATGGCTCTATCTCGATTCGCGAAGATGGAGATAATTGAGCAACAGTATGAATTTGGGGTAGAAACGCATTCACCGAACAATTGAACATCATCACCAAATCGAAGAAGACATGGCCAACTAAGCCAGAAAACGACCAATACATTGTGAAAAAGGTGATAAAAGCGAATGGTGTGAAACAGAAAATGCACAGCACAGTGAGCCGTTTTTCAACTCGCCAGTTTGCCCATTGATTGCGTGATAAGTTTTCTTTATTGCGGCAAATACTAATTACTAATGTAATTTTGCGCTTTACAAAAATGTGCGTGCGTGCGTAATAAAGCATACGGTATCACAGCGTACGGTAAAATGTAACTTATTCGATTTCGTTGCGCACTGTACATAGTGTACGATACTCTGGTTGTTCAGCACTGAGCAAAACAAAAATATATACAGAAAAAAATGAACATTTAAATACATTAAAATATATTAAAATAATGTTGAGAGAAGGGACGCCATGTCGATTTTGCGTATTTGCGATTTTGCGATTTTGTTATCCGTATTGAGATTTAAATAATCCTTCAGTTTGCTTCCAAAAACGAAAAAACTTGGATTTTACTCGTTGCTCTCGATCAGTTTAATGAACGGAAGGTCGCGTTCATACGCATACGAATCCGTATTTACGTATGGCGAGGAACTCAGGGTGCAATATACTTAGTCGGCAGTACCTTCACGTTCGCGCCTGATTTTCCAATATCTTAATGAATTGCTAATCTTTAGTTAATCTTCCCGAATTTATATAAATGCACTCATCTTATGTTACGTTTCACATTTAAGAAACACTGCGTTTTCCTCGTACAACTTTGTTTGAGAGCTTACAAAAACGCATATTTCCATGAAAAAATTGTGACGTATTTTAAAAATAATTAGCTGAAATTTTTCATTATCTCACAAGCTCTTAACGTTTTTTTCGATTTAATAATAGTTCATCAGTGATAACAGTTCATCAGTAAGTGATTTAACTTACCGTACAGAGCCTGCAGAGATGTAGCCCAAAAATTCCAAAAAACTGGAGGAGGTTGCAGAACTCTGCTCATTTTGGTCTGAGATGAGGGGCACCTTCTTACCCCACGGCCAAAATTGTTCGGTGGTATTGCAATTTTTGCCACGTTTTGGCTAAATAACTCCCAAAGAGATCCCTTCCATGTTTTTCTTTTAACGAAGGTGGGGTAAAACTCTCGAACTTCAACTTTCAATGCTTTCTTCAAGGAAGATAACATTCTCAATAAACCTTAATCCAACCAAATTACCTAGAATTCCAAGGAGGTTGCAAAGTTCGGACGTGCCCAGAATTTTTTCTACGGAAGTCTTGTTGGGCATGCTTCTCCTTTTCCGTCATTCAACCCCCACCCCATTTCTAACTTCTGGCAATAGGAAACTATGGCAATGGCAATGAATTAATCTTTATCGAAAGTTTTTCATGTTCAGAATCACCTGATTACACTTTCTAGTTACATCATCTGCTGATTATTAACTGATAAATTTCAAAGAGAAAAAATAGTTAGCGAAGTCTTGTGAATAAAATGAAAGAATCTACCGTCGTTGGCTTCTTTTTGACATTTATTACATTTTCAATCGCAATGCGGTACATTTTCGTAATGTGCGCAATTTGGCGTTCGATGAAAACCAGCAGTTCTTTTATTTTGTTGTTCTCGCATGCACTATCTGACATTGGAATCTTGCTCAACTACGTTTGGATTGGAACAGAAATTATTTATGGACAGTTATTCTTTCCTGGATTCAGCAATCGTGGCCATAATTTTATCCTGAACTTTTTCTGGCTGCCAATGTTGGCTCATTACGTTCTGTTGGCAGCCAACAGGTGCTCTGCAACGATTGCATTTCTCCAACACGGCACCTTCTGGACACGCAGGTTAGTGTGTTCATTTATTTGGGGGCGCGACTATTCGTAACCACGACAATTCGGCGACAGTTCATAACCACAACATTTCATAACCAAAGACTCATAACTACGACGATTTGTGACTACGATCATAACTACGATGCGGTTACTGCTTGGCGGAAATGTTTTATTCCCCCAGCCGTTTTGGGGTCCAACATACTTGGACGCTTGAGGGACGGGGTGATATCCCCCATAATCAGTGCCGGATTATAGTAGAATCACAGTAGGCACGTGCTTAGAGCCCCGCGGTCCCCGAAAAACCATGAAAAGGGTCCCCACAGGGGTTCAGGGGGCCCCCTAAGGGAGACCCTTATATAGGGGCCCCCATTTGGTCCTCCGTGCTTCGGACCCCCGACCCCCCATGATCCGGTCTTGCCCGTAACCCTCGTGCTCATGTCTGTGATACCCTATATCTTGAGCAGGGGCGTAGCCAGGATTGGTCTTACATTAAGGCACATTTCTGAACGAGAAAGTCATACGGAAAAACTTCCCCCTCCAGTGCCCCTCCCTGGCTACGCCTCTGATCTCGAGTGATGTTAAGTGGACGGACACTGTGATATGAATTTTGAGTCACACAATCAAATTGCTCAGCCCCTCTTCAGACCGGCTGCAGTCACCGGTATGAATCGCAACGAAAAAATTTTCTGTACCCACCAGAATAAATTTAGCCCACGAACTGTTACTGTACTGTATCTAAGCGAGGAGGAAGAGTTTCCAAGGAGAAAGAGTTTTCTGAAAACCATTGAGCACGTTCGTTAATCTGATTTTGGTCTTATTGAGGAAGAAAATTGTAGGGTTTATCACTTCTAAGAGATTCAGCTGAATGTTGTTAATTGATAGTAAGAAGGACGAATAATCAGCGATCCATCAGCCATCAAGGAAATTAGTTTTCCTTGCCTATTGTGGGATTAAAACTGAAAGCTGTAATGTCGACGTTTTTACTCAGGCTAGAAAGAATTAACTGAATGACTTTTGGACTACAAAAAGGTTAAAGACTTTTGGACTGCAAAATTTCTCAAAATTAGACTGGCCAAAATCATATCATTGCTCAAAATCATATCATTTAATGAGAAAGAAATAAAAATTGGCCGCAAAAGCAGCTCATACCGCAGTAGTCATTAACTGGCTTTCGAGCCCTTTATTAATTGATTTAAAATATTAAACTGAAAAATATCAGTTTCGCGTGGAAATGCATCTGTTAGCGAAATTTAATGCAGTGGCACAACGGTTCATTTCAAGGACTGAAAACTTTCGAAATGGATTTAAACATTAAGTACGCCAACTGAATTATATTGAGGGCACAACAAACTGTTTATTGAACAAAATCAAGTTCTCTGTGTTTGTTTAGATATGTCACCTTCTATGAACTATTCATTTCGACAGAAAAATAATATTTTTTTAAATTGAATTAATTTGATTCACTAAATACACGTTTAAAGTGTAATCGCAACTGATGATCACGACTATGTTGCAAACCATTCCAAATGACAAAGGCCATAAAATGAACCGTAGTACGACTGTATTAAATTTCCCTAATAAGTATTTAACTGACTGAGATTCTGATAATATAAAACGTTTATTGCAGCCGTTGCTTATGTGGCGCTGGTTTGTGCTGGCTATCAATGTTCGGGTTGAATGTGTTTCTGATTCTAGTCGATGCTCCGGACGACGCCTATGCCACCCATATGCCCGAGTTCTACATTTACATACCGAAAAATTTCACTCTTTTTGCCACCAGTGGTCTGCAAAAGATTTGGAGCATTATCGACATGGCGTCCCTTCTCTTATCATTATTGATATACGCGTTTACAATAGTAATTAGTATTTGCCGCAATAAAGAAAAATTATCACGTAACCAGTGGGCAAATTGTCGAGTTGAAAAACGGCTTACTGTGCTGTGCATTTTCTGTTTCACACCATTCGCTTTTATCACCTTTGCCAGAATACATTGGCCGTTTTCTGACCTAGTTGGCAATATCTTCTTTGATTTGGTGATAGTGTTCAATTGCTCAGTGAATGTGTTTCTTCTGCCAGCCTTCAGCTCAGTCATTCAAAACAATCTGCCCCGGATTCGCACTGATGCTCAGTTGTCTCCCTCTTTGCGAATCGAGATGAAGCTCTTGCCCATTTCCAGTTCTTTAACTCAGACCGAAAGCTGTGTGGGAAAATCGATTGTTCAAGCTCGATTAATCGTGACTGCCATTCCTTCGCCGAAATCTTTTCTTGTTCGCACTGCAATTCAATGAAAGTCGGCTTGTGTATGTACGCACAGGGTGAGGCTACAGGGTACAACTCTATTATCAATCGTTTGCGAAAAAAATATAAACTTCCGGTTTTCGCGAAGGTGTACTCGATTTTGATTGCGTGTAACTTTCTTAGATTAGCACCAATTTCAACAAAATTTTAACACTAGGTAGAGTAAAACGATAAGTTTTATTGTATCAATTTACATTGAACTCTGATTCACCAGTCACTGGTTATGCAGGCTAATGTGAAAATAATACTTTTCTGCTTTATTTTTAAATTTTATTGTCAGATTCATGATCAGCATTGGCCAGATATAAGCAAAAACAAGAGGGAGTACTTTTTTGCCTCATCCTGTATTTGATGTTGTCATGATGTAATTTTCAATCATTCCATTTGCAACTTATTGCATCAACAAGAGTTGACATTAAAGGTGCAAATCTTCGCACCAACCAAAGAAGAGATTATTCACTTGAAAAATTGATCAATGTGTTTATGACCTTATGTGTGGTGGGCTATTTTCCTGAGCGTTACGAAATCGTTTTGTTAATATTCCAATGCATCAAATAAATGAACCCAATCACACCAAATTGAACGCAAATGCAGAGCTGAAATCTCAAGAAGAATGTCAGACTCAAGACTGAAATCTCAAGAAAAAGAATGTACTGCAGCTTTAGAGACTAAAAAAATGGTCTCTAAATGATAAGCGCTGAAAATCGGAGCAGCATGACACATTATACACAACAGTAGCCAAGGCGAAAAATACATACATGATCCGGGGCGAAAAATACACACCTGATCCGCGGCGAAGGATCAAACACAGCGTGTGACTCGAGAATTAAGTCGAGAAACGGCGCCACAAAAGCCTAGGGGCGCCGTGATTTTCAAACTTAGAGGTAACAGTCCCCCTTATGCAAATTTTTTAGGATTTTCGATCCTCTGAATTTCCGACCCGCCCGCATCCTCGGACCCCAAGTATACCAATTCTTCTAGTCAAGTTACCTTGACATTGTACATGCACAAAAAATCAATGGGTAGCAAAATTAGTTTGCTGATGGTGAAGTGCGGTATTTCATAAAAGTTGAATAAGCGTTGTGTGGTTAGTGAAGTCAAAACTTAACAAACATTAACACTGCCAAGACCGCATTCAAGGTCATCCATTAACAAACTGACTATTTTCTAAATGCTTTCATACTGAAGACCAGAATATTGTACTCATTTTTAATCACCCTGCCCTGCCTGTTCTCGCAAATATTATTCACGTTCGTCGCGCAACATCAGCAATTTGTAAGGTGCAGTGTTATTCTGCTTCCTCCTTTTAGACCTTGTGAACGTAAATAGTTTATTTTCGTTTGTATTTTCGTACACATATCATTGTCCCTTTGCTACTTAATAGGTTCAAAATCTTCGAAAAAGCGGTACGTGCTCCCCGCTGGATCGCCTATGGGTCTCCCAAGCACGAAAATCGTCAAAATTTCATCCACAAGCAACTTTAGCGCCGTCGATTTATTTTGCCTATGGCGGAAACCGTCTGACCAAAAAGTGCATCTGCGTTTACAAAAACTAGTCCGATGCTGGTGCCGATACAGTATCCCTATAAGGCTCAGATCAACGGGATTCATATGATGATGCACTGACGAAGAGCGGTTGGGTCGAGAGAGTTGCGAGCAGTCTCGATTTAACTGGTCTCGCAGGTATCTAACTCGTTTTGCCCTACAGTGTAATTTCTGAAGATTTGCAGACATACATTGTTTGAAGTTTGATCGCGGAATTTAATCTCAGATCACGTTTCAACCATAAAAACATCACCCCGGGAGTAGCATCATGTACTAAATTTAAAGGAATCGCTGCAAATCGCACCAACAGAATGAAACCGGATGTTTACTAAAGAATGTTACAACAATCAATGACCAACTGTAGATGAAGGGAATTGTTTACAATTAATTCTCTATCAATAACAAAATGACGCCGACTCAGTGGACAAACAACATTTTTACGTCAAATGAACGGGATGATCAATAGAAGTACAGGTTTATTTGGCCTTGATAACCCCTATAAAAGGAAACCTGAGACTGTGCAAACTCGTGCCTCAACTGTTCTTGCATTTACTTCCCCTGCAATCTTCCCATCTACGAAGATGTTCCGAGCTCTCTGCGTTTTTGCAATTGTTGCATTCGTCTGCGGCCAGCAAACGGTGCGTCAGTGTTCTTGTCAAGAAGTCGAACAGTGCCGAGATGAAATGGCCGATGAGGGTCAGAAGTGCAGCGATAGCTGCTGGAAAGTCGCCACAGAGATCACACAACGGCCACAGGATCTGAAAAAGTGCTTCGAAAAGAAGGAAGGCAAAATCGATAGCTTCGTCGACTGCTTCCTCAATGAATACAGCGGGTATGATCGTTATATTTTATCTATCTCGCGTTCATTTAGCAAAAATGCATAGTTGAAGCCAAAATTTTATCTAAAACTTATCCAAAAGAAATATTGCCGAACTATTATCGAACCAGTTACATTTTTTTTTTAATTTACTTTCCTGAAACATTTGTAATTCACACAGAATGAAATATGAATATCCAACTTATCAAAATCTGACACGATTCTTTGCAAAATTTGTCACTTTCTTTGTTTCTTCATGCACATTTTTCTTGAAATAGTAGCATTACATGCAGAAATAGCAGTACAGAGTCCAGGGAGGATGAAACAATTACAGTAGAATACTGCTCTTTCTGAAAATACGATATTCATTCGAAAATGAAAGAGATCAAATCATAAGTGACGTCTTTTAGATGTTTTGCCGGTAAAAATGGTCCCCAGATTCCGATCCAGAGCTTCGAAGGCGTCATTCATGCAACGGAAGCGAAGATCCGCAAAACCGCCAACTCTCTTACAGTTCCCGGAGTGACCGACCAATTGACTGGCGTCATCCAAACGGCCGAGAACTTTGGCGCCTGCGTCAAGAAATGCGTGCGAAGACGGTCTATCGGAACCGCCTGCGTTAAGAAATTCAAGTAAGTTGTGAACATATACCGTATTTTCAGGATTACCTTGTAATATAGTACTACTATTTTTGATTGTAGTACGAAAGAGTCAGTAGACTTCTTTTGCGTAAAACAACATTATATGAAAAAATCCTGTAACGTCTCAGTAATTTGAAGCAAAACAGGCTCGAAATCGTTTCAAAGTAATGCTGTTAATTAATTTCGTCATAAAATTTTCTACAAAGAATCAATGTTCGAATCAAAATTAGCTAGATAACAATAACTTTCGCATAAAGGTTAAACAAAGCACAAATGATACTATAAGTTGATTTTTAAAATTTGCTAATTATGCGCTGATTTTATCAGTATTATGAGCTGAACTTCATTTTTTTTTAGCTGCCAGCCACTTCTGCCGTCGGAAGCGCTGTCCAAGACGATTGGCGACAAGTGCACTCGAGGTGTCAACTTCAAGCAAGAAGCGGGACCACTGTGTAATTGCGCTCTTAAGGCTGGTGTCAAGTAAGGGTTTTTTATTTCGATCGAATCAATTTCATGAATGTTTTTTTAGCGATCTCGCTCAATACTGCCCCATCTTGGCTCTGATGGCCAACCGAGGCTGAAGAATACTGGTACTCAAGAAGCAGCTTGCTTCAATACTCATCAAAGATTACTAGATAATAATACCGTTATTCACTTCGATTCGTGTTCTTTGTATTGTTTGATTTTTATCATCGAAATAGTTCTTTGAAAAAATAAAAAATTTTACGAATGATTTGAACGATCAATATTAAAAAGAACTCGAAGCCAATTAGATCTTGGAAAGATAAGATCTTTTAGTGTTCATCAAATTTAATTGATCGCCCAATTAATTCGCCAACCTTCAAAATTAAATTTCAGTCAGAAAAGAATACAAAGCAGCAAGTTTATAGAATCACATTAAATTGAACGCAGTCAACCAACAAAACTTTTTGGGATGGCCGCAAATCTTCCCTTGTGACATTTTGACCTACATTTTAATTTTCCGAGAAAGCAACATCATTGCTTTTCGTCTTTGCACTGACCGCTTTGAGTTACGCGACAATTGCACAGTGAACGAACTCGAGTAAGGAACTCCGAACTCGAGAAGTAAGCTAGCAAATCTAGATAAATCAAATTTATTCAGTTCAGTTCACTCGAACGAACTTCTCTGACACCACCTGTATCACTCTGCCTTTAACAGTTCTCGGACAAACATAGTTTCGGTTAACACTCCAGATAGGGAGAAGAATAATTTGTCCTTCTTTCGCACGTTTTATCAAGTCGTCTCTCTGATGTCCGATATTGCGCAAATAATTTTGGTACATTTCACTTCGGAATCGAATGCTGTATGCAGAGTAACCCGTGTCTTTGCTGGCACTGTTCAACAGTCAAATGAGATACGATTTTGGCTGAAGCAGTTCTCCATCTGGTCCCAGTTTGTTTTCATCTAGCACTGTCTGCACTTCAAATGTGACCTCTTTTGATGTAACGATTTTTCCATGAGCAATTCTGCGCGTTGCGTCTAACTTTCCGATCGCGACTGCCGTTTCCAGTTCACCAACTTGGTAACGATAGAGGAAGTATAGATCGTTGCTTTGTTCAGGCTCTATCACCTCTTGAGCTTCAGGCTGAATGCATTCAGCATTTTCTTCTCTCTAAAAATCATGGATCAAAAGGTGAACCAGAGTCACGTACTCCAGCCAAAAATCGACGCCCAAAAAACAGGAGGTGGATTGGGGGGCGCAGGCGTAAAGCTAGAACTTAAAACCGAAGAGGATCTAGAACCCCTGAGGGAGAGGGGTTGGCAGGTTAACTCCCCTAAGTCAGTCGACGAAAATTGAAAGGATTTGGAAATGCCATGGATAGCGCCACGCCGATCAGTATTGTTGGCCTCATTTTCGCCATTATCAGCGCACTGATCACCCCACCGTGTAATTTCTGAAGATTTGCAGATAAACACTG
>JAQGCX010000497.1:0-16197 GCA_034700205.1 Plectus parietinus | reverse complement strand
GACCCTCCGGGAGGGGGGTACCTACCGTATACTTTTCGTGTCGAGATTTTGGCGCAAACATAAAAAATAGGCGCGAAAATTCAAAAAAGTCTAAAAAATTCAGTGCGCGATGAATTGTATTAACATTCTATTCAGTGCTTATTTGGCTTTTGGCCGGAGGGGGGGTAGCTAGCTACACCCTGGTCAGGGGCCAGAGGGGTGGAGGTGGGGGCAGACATGGGCACGGGGGGGATGAAACATTTTCGAAAAAAAAATTTGGACAAGCACCGGATAGAATGGGGTTTTGGAGGCCGCTGGGGGGATATTCCCCTCCTGGGTCGAAAATTTTTGGTACTGAATCCCCCCTAGGGGTCAAACCTTGCCCACCTTTGGGTGGGCGTAGGGTAGCTGGGGTATAGCTAGTTACACCTATGTTCATACTGTATACACATTCCATATACTGTACATACAGTGAGTATAATCTGAAAATTACGCAGACTCATCGTCCGTTTTGTGAGTTTTGTGACCTTGCAAACTAATCCTTCAATGCTTCCCACTTTAGAACGATTTTCATTGTGCGTCATGTGCGATTCATGCTCCGGTCTCTGCTCCAGTGATTGTGTTCCGCTTTCAGATTCACACAGAGTGAAACAACAAGTAGCGGTGGATGGTTTGAGAACGGACGAAGGGTCGACGATGGCGCCGCGACCGGATGACGACCTGTTTATCGAGCCGGCGGACGACTACGACGTTGTCTACGGCGACTTCAACAGCACGTAAGTACTATGTACACTTGTTCGGCGGCGCAAAACGTGTTGACACAGCGCAGTCGACCATCCGCCCTACCCCTGACTAGCGCTTCTCCGCGCGTTTAGAATCAACATTCAAACCTTGTCCGGGCTCAACGATTCGCGTCATTCGAGCTTTAAAAAGATATGACAGTGGGTGGCAGAGCCCTTCACCCAAAGCTCTGTGTGAGACTGCAGCGATTTAGCTTCGGTTGTCGGTCTGTTATGTTTTCTACAATGAACTCGATTTTTTATTTCTTTTATGTTGACGATTTTCATAGAAATGTGATTGCGCGTACAGTATATTCTTGCTGCCAATGGCGTTCAGATAGTGTTCTCTTTGATTTTTGCAAACAGAGATAAAGGTTCTTGCAATGGCATAAAAATCTCTCCCCCTCCCGCTTGCCGCTACCGGAAAAAACTTCAGTAAGATTCAGAGCCTTCGGTTGTCGATGATACCTTTAATATAGTGTATTCTTGCGATGCGTGTAATGTTGAAATGGCGAAGGAGCATTTTCATATTATTTCTTTGCGATTTGGACACACAACTGACCAAATATTCGTTTGTGTTCTCGTAAGCTCATTAACTTTGCTTCAATTAGTCTTCTTATCCACTTCTTTTAAGCTATTCTGCTTATTATTCCATTGAGCCGGGGCGATTAGGCAAGCTGCTAAATTCGACAACGACGGGCAGCTAATTGCATGGTGTCCGGGCAAACAGAGTCGGCGCCGCCGGCCGGTCGTTTATTTACCGCCTGTCCACCGGGGTTGACCGCCCTCCCGCCGTCGCTTCCGATGTTTGGCTCTCGTTCCCCGAACGTCCGTCACCCCGCCCAGCCTCTTCGAGTGTTTTGACCCCCGTTGCGCCCCGTCTCAGACCCGAAACATGAAAATGGCACGCTGATTGCATATGGATTTCCGCTCATGCTCGGACGAAAACTTGTCAAGCAGTCTGCTGGGAAGTTTGGGAACTTGCGTACTCCAGTCGTTAGAATAACTTGGGATCTCGCCGCGACAATATAGCTGAATTTATCGAATTCAGCTCTGAGGGATTTGCTTTACTCAGACTTCTTCGTCGTGAATTCATTGAAAATTAAAGTGAAGCAGATATAAAACATATGATTGAGCAGAGGGACGAAGAAAAATTAGAGCCCCCCATAATCGACCTTTGAAAAGTGAAAACAAGAGTACCCTCTGTCCTCCGAAAACGAGGTAACGCCCGTACCTCAAGACTCCCTCACGGCAAAATTAGACCCTCCCTGCTCCCAATCCTGACTACGCCCCTGGTTGAGCACAAAATTGTTATGTTTTGAGACTATCTTACCTTGAAGGAACTTCCTCAAATCATTATTTCTACAGAGTTTATGCCCCTTTATTGTCTTATAAATTCCATTTAGTCATTAAGAGCAATGTTCTATTCTGTCTGATGTAGAACCTCTTTCTAGACACATGCTTACGGGAAACAACGAGCGCCTGTCTATATCTGTTAATGTGTAGTACGTTTTCTGTCAATCAGCCGTCCAATAGCCAGCGGGCGACCTCCCACATGTCCACACACGCGCTGAGCAGAAAGCAATTTATCGTCCAATTTGGTCGTATTCAGCACATGATTGCTCAGCTGCAGGTCGCACAATGCGCGCACACCCGCTTTCGCCCGGAAGCCAATATAAGGCACTAACGTGTGATTGGATTCGGACATTGCCCACACATTACTGACCAGCAAGTGACCACAATCATTCCAATCCGATTGTCCCGGAGAATTTGGTCGTATGTCACAGGTATGGGGTCGTACTCCGCCCGGAAGGCAATATGGCGCGTGCGAGTGATTGATTGTGGTCTTGGCTGATGCTGGGTTAGGATAAGAGTGCTCTTGTTTGGCCAATGGTCAGTTTTGCTCACAAATTGTGGACGTTTATGTTCAGAAACATCCCAAAATATTTCGCCACAAAATGCCACAAAATAAAGTCCATATTTCTTTCAAAACAGTTCAATTCACTGTTCCTACATGAATCTCTCATCATATGCAATCATTGCCCATGTCTGACTCTCGTTGCGAAAGATTCGTTGATTCCGTGTCGTTTAAAACTTGTTTGCTTTATTATTCACAATATAGATATCAAATCAGATTGCTTAAGGGTGTTAGATTTGCTACCATCATTGTATTTCAAAGGTTTTGATGGCCCATACTAAGTGAGGAACAGATGAAATTTTCTTCTTGTGACATTTCCTCAATAAAATTTGAGTTGCAATGTCTTTTCAAAGCAAAGCAAAACGCGCCCTTATAGTGCTTCGCAAAATCGCGATAACCACTGCCCTGACATTCAAATGATTGAATGCGTGAGAGCAATGCGTGCTTAGGCAGGAAGTGGTCAGCACTGACCAAGCCCTGACTGCTAAAGCCACGCGAGCCAAAGAGGGCACTCTCGATGGCAGGTAGTATTCGCAGTGTGTGTCCGGCGGGCGGGCATTTAGGCGTGATCAGCGAAATGGGTCCCCGAGGGGGTCGCACGGGCATTGTGCGTTGTGCAAGGCCGCCGGTCGTCCCCACCGGCCACAATGCGCCGCGAGCTCCTAATGAACGCGCGGGGTCAGCGGGTGCGGAGACTCGCTGGCCCGCTGCCCCGTCTCTCCTCTCGGCGCTGAGTACGTCCGGCCGAGGCCAGTGCGCGGCGTACCCCACCCTACAACGCGTACCACCACCACTTTATATCACGCACGCGCGAATTAACGGCCTATTCCGCCTTGCGATCGACTCTGAGACTCGACTCTCTCTGCTGTCGTCGAAGAAGACCGCCTGTCTGTCCTTGGTCGATGATTCGATTAGGCCAGCCGGCGCGGCATCTGGACGGGATTTTTTGCCGCCGCCAAAGAATGTTACACGCTCTCTTAGTCATAAATTCGTTCTTCTTCTTCTTTGCGCGTTGTAAGACAGATTGTGTGCCCGGCGCGGCCTTGGCAGTATGAGAAATGGAGGGAAAGTTTTTCACGCCGTCAAAGAAAGGAGATTGATATCATAGGGATTTTTACACTTTAAATTAGGCTGAAAGAAGTGAGACTGAAATCATAGGGATTTTTACACTTTAAATTAGGCTGAAAGAAATGAGACTGATATCATAGGGATTTTCACACTTTAAATTAGTAAACAAAGTTGTGCATCTATCGAAATTTGTTGTCTCTCATTTCCATTTTTCGCCATTTGCATTACTTAACGCGCATTTATGTGCAATTTGAACCGATTAACTGTTGCAGTCAAAGGTTTTCCTAGTTGTGTCTTCAGTTTTTTCCACTAAAATGCGTGTATCCGATCCCTTGTGCCCCAGAAACCATTCCATTTCACGCCAAAACTCCGTTGTTTTGCAAAATTATTGCGCGACCACATCAGTTTTTTTAATACCCGCGTGATGTTTTTCTCTCACAACCAGTTCATCGCGTACGACGCAAAACTTTTGTTCAAACAATGTATTTTTCAGAATGGAAGATTCGTCCAATCCTCGCCCTTACATTCGTCTGACGGCGAATCTCAGGAATCTGACCAGAGAAGCGGGTCAAAGCATTCGACTCAAGTGCGAAGCTGCCGGGTCACCCCCACCTCTCACTTTCACGTACGATTTTTCTTGTGCAGTTTTATTGGAACATTGAATGATACAAATGTAGTCAAAAACTGTATGCGTAGGGTAGGGGCAGGTGGAATGTTAGGTGTTACAGTCGAGCTCGGATATAAGAGCATTTATGGTATCAATTTTTGCAGCATGCTATAACATATAGGAACGCTACGCAGAACAGCGTAGCTGTCTTATACGTTGTAGCATGCTGCTAAAATTGATATCGTAAATACTCTTATATCCTAGTTCGACTGTACCACTTTTCTTACTGCGCTTTCTTTGGTGCAACTTGATGTGTTATTTTGGCTGAAAGAAAGTAATCAGCCGAAGCAAATGATCATTGGCAGACTGTTTGATATACCATTTCCACTTTTATAAGGACACTTTCCAAATCAAATAGGACACTTTCCATTGTCCTTTCTGTTGAAAGTGTCCTATTTGATTTGGAAAGTGTCCGATTTGAAATGGAAAGTGTCCTTAGTGGTTTGGAAAGTGTCCTAATTAAAGTGGAAATGGTATATCTTCACTTCATTGTTCATTGTAATTTATTTCAGCTGGTTGAAAAACCATGCTCCCCTTGAGAAAAACAAGCGGATAAAGGTGAAAAGTCGTGAATACTGGTCACGGATTAGCATCAGTGGCCTGGACGTGCTCGATTCGGGATATTACCAATGCGTCGTACACAATCCCGCTGGCTCTGTCAACACCACTAGTGTTATCAGGGTATTCCATTGCTTTTTACCATATTAGATTTACTTGGTTAATACCTTATTCCAAGTTCCAAACAGCGCCCATTTTGCTCGGGGAATATTTGGACCACCAACTCATTTACATACAAAAGGAAATCGTAATCGGTAGGATGCAATCGGCCTTTGGAATGGCTGACAAGCGTAGCGAGCGATAATTAGCTCCAATCTGGCGGACGGGAAATGACCGACGCCTGGTGGTGGTGGGGATTTCATCGTTCGGGCATATTCGTACGCAGAACGTATACGACGTGTATGCCGCAGAGACGTTGGCTTTGCTCGTTTGGTATCCCTCTACTTCGGTTGGCTTACAAGTGCTCATTTTGACCGGATTAAATGTGGAATTGCACTGCCTTACTGGGGCGGCATTGTACTTCACGAGTTCTGGCTTTAACTGCGACGCTTCAATCTGTTTCTCAACGGGGAACGAGAAGTGTAGGTGCTATGGAGAAAGAAGATTAGCAGTTCCAATTCTCTTCTAACATAAAAGGGGGGAGGTACAAAATGACATAGGTTTCATTTTGCTGCTAGGGCAGTATTTCTGGCATCCGTCCAGATATGAACGGACCAAGGGTATGGAGGTTGGTTCTTAGACTAACCGCCAAAAAACTGACCATTCTCTCATTCATGTGGTATTATTGGTACAGTCGAACCCGGCTATAAGAGCATTTATGGTATCAATTTTTGCAGCATGCTACAACGTGTAAGACAGCTAGGTTGTTCTGCGTAGCGTTCTTATGTGTTGTAGCATCCTGCAAAAATTGATACCATAAATGCTCTTTTATCCGAGTTCGACTGTACATACCCCAGTGCCCAGTCCGAGAATTTTATTTCTAACCAAAAACACTCCTGTCTTTGTCATTCACGCAGCAACTGACCATTTTGTCATTGCAGGTAACGCCAGCTGGCACTCGTCCAAGCAAGCTGTCCAACAACCCTTCCCTGGATGAGAACGATCTTGACGACGCTTCCCTAAATCACGACCGAATCCCCTCCGTTTCTGGGCAACAGAGCGAATGGGACGGCGATGATGAGCTGACCGATTCCCACTCCGCCGACATGTGGCTGGAAGGCATTCGTTTACGCAAAGGCGACTGCATCGAGTACAAAGGCCAAGCGTGCAGGCCCTACCTCGGCGGCCAATATGTGATGATCACCACCACCGACAAGGAGGAAATGATTGATATTGGTGAGTAGAGTAAATGGATTAATAGTACACTGTTCAAAACAACGATGATTCTTATTGCTGCATTCATAGTAAAGATATGGGGACGGATGGCGGATGGGAATGGGGGGGAGCTTCGATAGCCGGACCAGCAACGAATGGCTGCGTGGGATTCAGTGGAACCGGTCGGCGTGGGGGGGGGGCAGCTCGCCAGCTCACAACTCGAGTGACTTGGGGTACAGTCGAACACCGATAAGTGCATCATCACCTGGGGAGCTGGCCAAATGATGCACTTATGCGAGGTGTGCACTTATCCATCCATGGTGCACTTATCCCTATTCCACTGTACAGACACACTGGTTGAAAGGCTGTTTGAGGGCAAGCACAGATGTTGATATGGCGGTCGCATATCCTGCCTCATCCTCACCTGCCCTAATCTCTGCTTCCGGGAGGACCAAAAAGTACCCCCCATTCCCCTCACCCAAGCCAAACCCATTTTCTGTGCACTTTGTCATTAACTGCTCCTCAATTCAGATCGCAACCTGCGCGCAGCGATGATGTTCATCGAGAGCAGCCCTGAGATTTCTGCCGACTGCAAACGGCACTCTCACGCCGTCGCCTGCTACCACAAGTACCACGTATGCGACCGGCGGATTACCGGCTCGTCCACGATTTCCATATGCAAACGAGACTGTGATCGCCTCAAGGACGAGATCTGCCCCAAGGAGCTGGCGTTGGCCGCTCAACACGACTTGGTCGGCGATGGTCCGAAAATGCTCCTGCCCAGTTGCGACAGTTTGGACCAAACTGCCGATCGCTGTATTCCTGTGCTCGAGCCGATTTCGGTAACACTTTTTTCGGTGACTAGCCTGATGATTCATCTTTCTGCAATATGACTTGTCCGATGATTCGCAATTGTTTTGAACCTTGGAAAAGCATAATATGAATCGGAAAAGAATGAAATCAATCTAATTCGTAACGGAATGCCTTTTCAGTGGGTTCTGCTCAAAACACGATCGATTAGTGCTAATAATTGATACTCGAAATAGGGCTTATTAAGAATTAATCAGTCCTTAGCGGATTAATTTAGGTACTGTAGTGCGGCGCCGCGAATATTGCACAAAAACGGCGCAAAACTATGCTGGATCGTTCGATCCTGCGAGATAGTCACGCCATGCTGATGAATTTAGGGACAAATTGCTTCAGAAATGATTGCTTATTAACTTGTTTTCTACTTTCCTTTGATCAATGTCATTATTAACTATAAATTTCTCTTTCTCAGATGTCTTCAAACGACCCGAACGACCATCAAAGGGAGCATTTGACGCATTGGTGCTACGTGGGGAGCGGAAAGACCTACCAAGGCGCCGTCTCAACCACCTTGTCTGGCAAGACATGCCTTCCGTGGACCCGGTCCAAGTCCAGGTACGTGGTCTTTTCTTTTCCAATGAGTTGTTGAAAGCACAATACTGTAGGTTAACTGGGAATCGCTTAACTAGGAAAATCATTTAACTGGGAAAGGTTTCAATGCACGTTGTACTATGTTTTGTACAGGGAAAAAATCGGTGAACTGGGACAAATTTCTTGATCCCGTGAGTTCCCAGTTATCCGATAGTCACTGTACGGGTGTTTTCTGATTATGCCCATAAATTAAAAAATGCGAAACTAAAACGGTCACGCGCACTCGGTGTGTCTAAGGACAATTATATTAAATTATATTTTATAGGACAGACCATATTTTATAGAACAGATCGCGTTTTGTAACACAAAGTCGAAGCTGAAGCAATTTTCAACCGTTCTTGCGCAAAAATTGCGATATTTAGCAAAAGTATTATGATTGCTCATGTTTTTCTTTCAGGTACAGTCCGGAGAACTTCCCCTTGCTGCAGACGGCGAAGAACTACTGCCGGAACCCGGAGAGTCACAAGACGCGGCCGTGGTGCTATTCGGCACCGAATGGCCAGGAAGAGTATTGCGACGTGCATCCGTGTCCTGAAGGCATGTACCCGCACCTGCAGGAGCAGGAGAGCTCTCCCAACGATCGCACCACCAAACCCGCAGATAATGTAAACATTGTTTACACTTGGAGGACATTAATATCGATATTTTGTTGGTCAACTGATCCTCAAAGCAATCATATGCTCGAAGATTTTTTTCAAAGCATTTTATGTATTCTTTTCGTTAATAAATTTCTTAATACCCCAAATTAGAAATACTTGAGAATTGCAGTAAATAATTTTTGAGCAAGTACTACAATTTATAACTGTAGCAAATGTGGACTAATTTTGGAGCCGTTGGGCAATATAATTGTCCTTTGCAGACACTATCAGAAGGCGTAGTGGCGGACGTGGCAAAAATCTGGCAAGGTCTGCCGAATCAGTGGCAGTACGCGGCGATGGGTGGTGCCGGCGTTCTCGCCCTGTTGCTTCTGCTGCTCATCTGCATGTGCTGTTGCCGTCGACGCGGCAAAAAACGCTCGACTGCTGCCAAGAAAAGCGGACAAACGTCCCTTAACGGCTCTCTGATGAACAGGTTGGTTTTGCGTTGAAAACAGTTTTATTTTGCTGTAAAAGGCGCTGAGCTGCATTAGCTAACCCGTCGCTGATGCGTTTCAATCTATGATTAAGTTTTTCTACACCTTTTGACAGCCAATTAAATCGTAGTCTTTGTTCCACAACAATCTAATTCACAAAATACTTTACTTTGCAAACAGTTAGTCATGGTCATCCACAATTTATTTCCGCAGAAGTATCACAGTTGTTTCAATTTCGAATCATAAAAGGTGATAAAGATGTACAAATTAGTTCAAATAATAAGCAGTGAACAAACCCGTCAGTGTTGTGTTTCAATATTTCCATAAATTCACGGCGGAACATTATTAATCCAATCCTGTTGTTTGTTTTTCAAAAAATCACTTTTATTCACCAATATTCATTATGATGTCAAACGTTAATATCTTTTAGTGCAACGAACGGAGGTGCGTATTATCGGAAATTGAACGGTTCGTCGACGGCGAATCAGTCGAATGCGGCGTTCGAACTGTCGTCGCTTCTTCCTCCACCACCCGGACACAGTCCACCCCCGCCCATGGACCAGGATCTCCCTCCTGAAATTCCCTTCGACCGTCTCGAATTTGTCGAGCTCCTCGGCGAGGGACAATTCGGCAAGGTCATGAAAGGCAATCTGCGCGGATACGGTATCGGCGACGAAGCAGAACCACTGCAGGTTGGTTATGATACTTATTCTGCAGTGCCGGTAAAATATAGAAATAATTTCGAATTTTGAAACAGATGGTGTAACAGGACAATAATATAAAATGGAAACTTACGATTTATGCGACGAATAATCGCAGTTATGTTTTCCTTCGACAAAAATGCCACGCTCCTGTGTAGTTCATTGTGCCTCTACCCGTCGATATTGTGTTTCAGTAGTTTATTAAATCTCTGTGTATTATAGCGGTGTGCTGTTGTCAAGGTTGTTGTCAAATAATAATTTTAGCGTCAAGCTCTATTGTTAAAATGAATACACAGTTATCAATTCTCGACTTTTCAGGTGGCGGTGAAAACACTGAAGGAGGATTCTTTGCCGCGTCATCGGGCCGATTTCGCGAAAGAAGTGCGGTACACGGCCCGTTTGCGCCATCCGAATGTCATCGAACTGATCGGCGTCTGTTCCGTCAACGGAGAACCAACAGCCGCCGTCTTCGAGTACATGATCCATGGAGATTTGCACGAGTTTCTGCGACTGCGTGCGCCCGCCAATACCTACGTCAACGAGGGGACCGACAAGGAGCGCATCGCCTCCGACCACGACGACTTCCTGCACATCGCCACACAGGTAATTTTTTGTTGATAATTTGCCAGTGCATTTTGCAAGCTTGTGCAATTGTATGAACGAGAAAAAATTTGTAACATACCGTATTTTAAGAAATAGTGACTCACGCAGAAATAGTAACCCATAGGTTACAAATTTATGTACTGAGAAAGGTAAAATTGCCCTAAAGTCCGGTACAAAATGCATTCAGTACATGCATAACATGCGCTTTAGGGGTTCAATTACATCGTTCCTTCATTTTACTTGTGACATACAGCCAAATGATGTGCATAATTTGCGAGAATTGATCGAAAAATGTTTATTTTCCTCGAATTTGTGATACTGATATTTGATCACAAACAGGTTGAAATAATAACAACCCACGCAGAAATAGTAACTCAGAGTTTGGGAGGGTTGAAATAATAGTAACCCTGGGTTACTATTTCTTGAAAGACGTTAATTCAGTTTTTTGTTTGCAGACTAGGTCTCCGCGTTGCGACGAGATGCCTGTGGACCAGGACTGGCCAAGCGTGTGGCCGATGGCGGCGAGTTTCAAGGCGGCGACAGTGCCGCTACCCGTGCGTATGGGCTTCCAAAAGAAGATGAGCGGTCGGCCGCCGCCAGCCAAGGTTGGCAACTTGGAGCTAGTGAAAATCCCCAACTTTCTGCATCTTACGCCCGCACACATCGAAAGGCAATGCAACGCCATCAAAAGTCAGTTTTCTTTACTTTTTTGTGAAGTTTAATATAATAGCGACAATTGCTCCCGAGCAATATCCTTTAACGGTATTGCCTTACAGATACCTTCCTCTTTCTGATTGACTCTATCTTTCTCTGAACTTCCACCAGCTTTGAAACATACTGTATTTATTCTGATTTAAGCACTGTGCTTAAATTGTTTCAATCCCGTCTTACCCTGTGCTTAAATTAGAGTCTGTGCTTCAATTTTTTGATGATAAAATTTCAGCAAAATCGAACAATTTTCTCATCATTTTTTAAAATCAAAAATCGTAAAATATCATGCATTTTCTGCTCAAAAGCTGTTCAAACCATTGAAGTGTTCATTTCAATGCTTGTGAACATGTAAAAGTGACGACAATGAAGTGTTATAACGCTTTTCTCTGCATTCATACCATAATTCGAACCTTTGGTACCCAGGGAGTGCCTACATTATTTCGATCACCCTCTACCCTGTGCTTAAATTAGAGACTGTTATTAAATAAGAATAAATAAGGTATCCTGATTTACAGTTCTATAAAAAAAGTCACACAAGTCATTTAATTATTGTGTTCATTCTATTTACAATGATTTTTACTTCAGTCACATTCGTTTTCAATTAGGCTCTTCGTTTTTGTTATGTATTCTTGGTAAAACCGGCTTAACTATGGGACTGATGACGCCATGCTCACAGTTACGCCGGTCTCACCAAGAATACATAACAAAAACGAAGTAGATAATTCAATATTGTTATTTTCCAGAGTTCTGCACAAAATGGCCAGAAGAGTTGACGACTGCGGCAGATTGGGAGTCTCACTTGCCTTTGACGATCAGTTATAGCGACTACGTGCACGCGGGAACTTCTCTGCGCGACATGCGCTGTCGTATCGTCACGCTGCGAGTGAGGGTGGCCGACCTGAAGCTGGATGAACACGCCAGTGACAAGCTCATTCGACTGGCCGGCGACCGCTATGACGAAACAACCGATACTCTCACCATTGTCACTGACCGGTAAGGGACTGAACAATTTTTATTGAACTGAACTGACCGGTAAGGGACTGAACACATTGTAAATATTTTCGTCTTGAACAGCGATCAATTACCGTATTTTAAGAAATAGTAACCCACGGTTACTATTTCAAAAAAATGGTTAATTTTTCGAACAATTATGGCAAAAATGTTATAAATTCACTTGTTTTTCATGCAAAAAAGAAGGAACGGTATAGAATACTCACATTTGTCCACATACAATACCCATTTCACATCGATTTTTGGGTACCTTTGTCTTCGCCTTGTCCTGAAGATATTTACCCATGGGTTACTATTTCTGCGTGAGTCACTATTTCTTAAAATACGGTATTTGCTTCGCTGATTGGCGAATAATTATTTCTTTTGCGATACATTCGCTTTTTGATATCGTGCCGTACTTATTTATTTTTATCAGTAATTCAATATTTTACCTTGTTACCTTGTTCAAGTCACGCAGATTTCAATGTTTGAATAATTAACAATAAATATTGAAGTTAAACTAACTAGAACCCAGCGTGTTATCAATTGCATAAAAGGGCTCCATCTTATTTCAACAATGCATGAATCATTCATTCAGTTTGAACTTGTATTTTGCAAGTTTTTCACCGCTTTTACAATATGAAAACAGTTTCTCATCATTGATAACTGATATATTTCGATGAAATGATATTTATTGCTACTTTTGCAGGTGTTACACACGTCAGCAGAACCGAGACTACGCGATGTATCTTCTGATTGCGCTTTGTCGAGAGTCGAACGTTAGTTTACTTTCCTATTTTCTTATTTTTAAAAGATGCGATAACTGGGAATGGATATGTTTTAGCTGTCTGAGAAGTACGGTTATGTACTTTCGTATTCAAATGCGCATTAAGAGGTCTCATTGAGCGACAAAATTTGATTTTTACGATCAATTTTTTTGTTCATGGAAATGATTTATATTGAAGCCATATATTTACTCACTCAGTCACTCAATATCATGATCATCAATGATCACCCAATAAGTGCCCATTAAAATTTAATAATGAAACATCTTTTAATAATAAAAATCTGACATCTTTTTTGTATTTTATGGGTGCACCTTCGGTTTCTCATGTGTCAAAAATGTACAGGGTGGGCAAACGAAAAAAACGAATGTTTGAATCGCTGTTGTGTTATTAATTTTCATCAGATCCCACTAAAATTAGGTACACATGTGCCCAAGGCACTAATTTAAAAGTGATAAAATTGTTACATTTATTGGTTGCACTAAATTAGTGTTATGCAAATTACTAAATTAAAAAATTATCATAAATGTATTATTCTTTTTCAGAAAGTGGAAGAATGGGAATCGCTGAGAAGTCGGCCTGATGAACGCAGGGTGTTCTTCAAGGGTTCTCCCAGCGAAGCGTCGACCTGTGAATTTATTCGGAAAGCCGCGCTGGGATCAAAGCAGACATCTGAGGATGGTGAAAAGGTAATTTAGTTTGATAAGTTGACAAAATGACAAATCGGAATTACAATCACCAAACAATGCAGTGAATGAAGCATTATTGCAATTACTGTCTCTCCTTCTTATAACATGCATCCTTAACCCATTTAAGCTCTTCAAAAAGTACTCTTGAAGAGCGGAGTCATATGAAGGTTGGGTATGGTGCAAAACATCGCCAGGCGATCCAAAATCGTTGTAGATAATTATCGTTCTAAGAAGCACATTATATGAGGGTTGACTGAACCAATATCACGCTGGATATGGTATTGGGTAGAAGGTTGGGTTCTCAGACAAAACTATCGTTATACGGTACTCCTATCCTATCTTTCCAAAACAGCCAATCCTTATAACGTTATCCCTTTTTATAACGTACATTTGGGGAAATTCTGGTTGACCCGGCTATGCTTTGCATTGTGGCCAACTCTTCTTATAACTTACTTTTCTCAGAATTTCTTGAAACACTCCAGTATGAAAATCACCCTTCTTATAAAGTACTCGCAATTTTTGTCAAATTTTAGTCCTTTCTGACCTTGAATGTCTAAAATTGTCTCACAAAAATGCTTGCTTTCTTTCCCGAATTTTCGCGAAATTTTTTGTTAACGTACTAACTAGCATGATGATTTTCAACTTTTGTCTCTAACCTTTCTTATAACGTACAGCCGCGGATTTCTGGTTCTCCACTCCTTTTTAAAACTTACACCCTTCTTATGACATCATCCTTTTATAACGTACATATGGGGGAGATTTCAGGGTGTATGTTATAAGAATGGTTAACTGTACTATATTCTTTTTCTTTCTCAGATTGTTGGTTCGAATGAAAACTTGAATAATTAAATTCTTTGTATTTCAGGCGATTCTGGTCAAGATACCGCCGCCAGCCAAAGATCTTTCGCCTGATGCGGAATCGGAATCGATCGTGAAACATCCGCTGGTCGAGCAGCACGTCAAGACCTGGGAGAAGTACCGAAATCAACCGGAAACGCCCGATGATGCTCGCGAGTACGGGAAATCTGTCAGAGAACTGCTCGGTATTCCTCCGATCGAGCAGAGGTCTAATCTGACTTAGTTCCCCCTAATAATATTGTTTCTAGTTTCACCGTTTTGTGAATTCTGATCATGTGTTGTTGTGTTTGCCTTGGATTACGATATTGAATGAATTTGTGCCTTGTGCTGTTTGCGGTATTTCGTAAATTGCCTGAAGAGTGTGGAGTGTATTTGAGATAAAATTAATGAAAGAACGATTGAATTGGAAGACATTGAATGTGATGAAATTGTTTCATGCAACCAAAGCAGGTGGCAGGGACAATTTGCAAACTAACATAGATACGTGGGGGAAGTTTCAATGACGCAAATGTGGCTTCAGGGAATGATTTTGCAGTAATTTATGGCGAAATTTAGGACAACTACATCACCGCTATAAAAAAGTGATGATTTAGAACTTGCGAACGAAGCATCTTTATTACGCGAAATAATAAGAGCAATTATATCGGTCCGATGGACTGAAAAATTAATTGTACTGCTTGCTCATCTCGTACACAATATTCTTTTTTTTGTGACCCAGTACTGTATTAAAACCAATCACCACCCAGTCGAAAACTTTGTAATTACGTGATTAAATGGCATATTGCGGTCAAATCCATACCCATCAAAGATGTTTTCGGGTCAAAATGTTGGGGGGGATTAACATGAAAAATATAGAAAAAGTCAGCGGGGGTTAACATACCATACCCCAAAATTTGCAACTGTAACCCAATTCCCGCTCAAAAATATCGTCTTTTTTCTCGCCTTCGGCGGAAGAGGGGGGTTAACAAAACTCCGCCCACTTTGGACCAGGTTGAGAGGGATTCTCCCCCCCCCCATAAACACCTATGATATCCATCGTTGAAAAAAGATGTTCATATCTGCTTGTACGTGTTCAGCTGCGGAGCTGCGGTGTCCAGATGCTATGCTTATTTTGTGAAAATCTTTGAAATGTTTCACCAGATTGGTAAAAAAAGAGAATCAATGTCTTCAGCAGTCACGACTTCCGCGAACTTTCGAAATAAAAAAAGAAAAAAAAATTGAACAGGAGCAAAATACTGCCAGTCGAGCATTGACATCGGCGGTTTGTGTGATTACCCGAAGTCGCCGGACCAGCAAACTGAAAACTGCGCCGGCCTTATAAACATCCTTCGAAGTTCTGAAACGCAAAGTCGACGGGTTAGTGCGCGTCACGTGACTCGTTGTTGCGCAATTTCTAGCGATGACATTTTACGGGAGTAGAGGGATTTCTTTGGAAATTATCGGTATTAGCTCATTGATGAAACATAACTATTTTGATGAAATGAAGACTGAAACCACCCATAAAAATGATTGACTGTAATATGTGTCGGTGTTCAAATAAAGGTTTTTTATTTCCGAGAAACTGCCGAAGGATTATGGACATGTTAAAATTATTTGGTGAAGTCATGAAACATTTGAGAAACAATTCAAAACGTAAAAACCTTTGGATGCAATTGCAGAGTATAACATTTTTTCATAATAAGTTTGCTATTTAAATTGCTAAGG
Source organism: Plectus parietinus (assembly GCA_034700205.1). Taxonomy (NCBI): domain Eukaryota; kingdom Metazoa; phylum Nematoda; class Chromadorea; order Plectida; family Plectidae; genus Plectus; species Plectus parietinus. The sequence goes on along the minus strand of JAQGCX010000497.1, from coordinate 343 downwards.
AAATCTACAGTGCACTGCAATTCATCATTTTTGTGTTGCTTTAGCCAACTGATTGAACCATTCGCTCTGACTTCCCGGCGAGAATTGTCCATGATAGTTTCAGTTTGAATTAGGATCTTCGTTTTTGTTATGCGTTCTTCGTGAGTCTGGCGTAACTGTGAACATGACGTCATCAGTCCCATAGTTAAGCCGGACTTACCAAGAATGCATAATAAAAACGAAGTAGGTAATTAAAAAAGTGCTTTTATAAAAAAATACAGTATTCCGCTTGCATTGATATAAATTTACGTAGAGTATATGTCGTAGGGTAAGCTGCGACCCAGGGTGATCTGCGACCGAGCCT
>JAQGCX010000496.1:0-16224 GCA_034700205.1 Plectus parietinus | reverse complement strand
CAAAAAACCGCACCTGAAATGGTGGCCGGGAAGTGTGATTTTGACCCCTTGCAAATCATTTTGTTACACCCTGTACTGGGTAAAGAGACTACTGTAGAAAGCACCGTACACCCAGATTTTTAGATCTGCATTTTTGATTAAATATCGTCATGGATCATTACTTGAAATGGATTTTAATCATACTAAATATTGAAACTCCATTCAATGAATTCTGGATTTTGAGTAGGCGCGACATTCAATTGCATCAATTAGTGGTAAACCATTCGCAAAATTTTGACTATACACCAATCTTCACAAACTGATAGAGCACAATAACAATGAAAAATGCTACAAGTAGCAGTGGTGGCAATCGACCAGTTTTTCGCAAATCATCAACAATTGAGCAAAAACTTTATCGTACACGATATACTGTATCAACACGAGTGATTGTGATGAGTGAATGTGTGAGGTTGTGCAACAAGACACGTTTTCATATAGACAGCTGCGAATCAAAGGCAACAGAAGATGTTCCTAAACAGAGGCACTCGGACGGAGAATAAAGCGAGCATTATTGAACCGGAAACCGTATTAAAGAGATCGAATGAGATCACATGAGGAGAATAAAGTAGAAGCCGTTCATAGTTGGCCGACCAATGCATTCAACCAATAGCGACCAACTCTTTCTTTCTTTTCGAATTAATCCGTTTGACGAGAGGCAGGGCGTTGACGCGCGCATGCTCGGTGATGAACTCGCCGTAGACGTGGGCGTCGTGGAGGGTGGACGTGGACCGGACGGTCGTGTCGCCCGTCTGTTCGAGCGACTGCCGCGCTTCGGATTTGATGACGGAGGGCAAGTGGCGCAGGCGACCGCCGACGCTCGACTCAATCGACTTGTGCCGTTCGCAGTTGTACGAGATGGGCAGCAGCGCAAAATCCTTGATCTCACCGCACGCTTCCTCTTCTGACCGATCGCTCGAATAACGTTTGCCTAAGCGGAAACATGACATTGCACGGTGCTGCTAAAGTACAGTACAATCGGAATCACGGAAACCAGACCCGGGCGACTACGTACGTCACCTAACACAAAATATAGGTATTCATTTTTTTCAACCTGATCAGGCAACACAAAACATAGTACTATCGATTTATATGCTGTAATGCTGAAACAAAAGACCCCTGGTCTGGTCGCCGTGATCTCGATAATACAACAACGAACTCTTCCAGGAACACGTATCTTCAACAAGAAAGAAACTCACTCAGAGCAGTGGTCATCTGTTCCTCGTAGTTGACGTTGCTCATGAACGCGATCAGTTGGTATCGGTCGGAGACGCGTCGGGCGTCGTGATTGAACACGCCGTAGATGAGTCCGACCCAGGTGGTGGACATTTGCTCGAAGACTTTCTGCGTGGCGATGTCGACGGCGCTGGGGAGCACGGTGATGTGGGGGTGGGAGTGGTACCAGCCGACGAGGCGCGGGTCGGGGAGCGCCTTGGGCCACCAGGGCTTCATGGCCTCGACCTGCTGGGCGGCTTCGGCGAGCTGCTCGGGCGCGATCTCGACGCGGTCGGGCCTCTTGTCGTTGCGCGGCAGCTGAATACAGTCGGTAATCACAAGACAACCTGCAACGACCACATCCACGCGACTGCACTAATGTCTCACCAACCGTGGTCCAAATATCCGACGAGCATGCCCATAATTTCTTCTTTTTCTGACGACATCGCGTGGGTCTGGCACACGGCGTCCACCTTCTTGGACAGATGCACTTCTCTGGGACGTTCTTCCATCCTCAACTGATATAGTTAACATTTTGTACTCGATAAATAGAAACGAGGTCACACTGTAACCTGTCAGGCAAAGAAAATCACAAACCCTCACTATCGTTGCGGGATTCAGTCAGTTTTTGTTTCATACCTCAGCGAGCACAAATTTGTGTCAATGAGCGCCTGAGACAAAATCATTTCATTTGTCCTTATTTTCCTTTCAAGACCAAACCCCATTTTCCTCTTTACCAATGGCCAAATTTTGACTATAAAATGTTGCTCATGGGAATCGTTGGTCGAGTTACAATCTTGAACAAATAAGGCAGTTTGTGCCACGGTGCAACAACCGCTCAAAAGACATATCCAGTTGACATTAAAGTATAAATTTATTGTAATAGCCTTTCTGTCATTCACATATATTGTACATGTCATCAGCAACTTACATCGACAAAATTATGTCATCAGCAACTTATATCAACAATAATCAGCTGCGATCACAAGTCAGTTGCACAAAAAATCATGCGTACTATTCAAAATGCAATAACAGGAGCTGATCACAGGCGTATGTAAAGACACAATATCGCAGCCGAAAATCAACGTCGCGTGAAAAGATTATGTGCTGCGATGGAAGGTAAATATTGAACGAGAGTAGGTGAGATCGAAAGCAATCAATAATAAAGGGAGTGCGGAGGAGGAAGAGAAATAGGGACAGCTCGTGAGACGTTTAAAACCAGTACATTAATAATACTCAATAGAATTTTCCTTGTTCATCGTCTTGTTGATCGCGCGGCGAAGGGGAAGCGCTGCTTTGATCGGCACAGGCGAGCATGGACGCCTGGCACTTGCGCTGGATGCTGATCGTGGCGGGACCTTGTTGCCAGGGCTCGCCGTCCACTTGCATGGGCAACCGCCCCTTGTGAAAGATGCGTAGCGAGATTTGGCTTCCCTGCCCGATGCGGAATGGCTCCGACATGCCCACTTGCATCTGTGCTATGTGGAATGAAGAGTACAAGCCGAACACTTCAAATATGCCGTCGTCGATGCGCTGCTTCGTAAAGCCCGCACTGTCGCCCATCTCCCACACCTGAATACATGTTTAACTTGAAACTCCCGACTGTACTATCGAGATCACGGCGATCAGGCGGGGTTGCAAAATATCGTACCCTAACGCCGAAATTATACTCCGTGGAACATCCCGTCGCACCTGTACAAAACATACATAGGTTATTGATTGCTATGTTTTGTACAGGTGCCACGGGATGTTCCACGGAGTATAAAGCGTGCCTAGGGGCTGTCCACAAATTAAGTAACCCTATTTTTGGCCTTTTTTTACTCCCCTCCCTCCCTCCCGTAAGCTGCGCTACGGAACAAACGAACGCAAATACGAATTCATGAGTTCGCGTCCTGTCAAAAATTTAGTTCACTACGCAATATTTTTGTTCTCCCGCTAAAATCCGTAATTTCCTCGCAAGCCATGATAAGACAGAAGTAGACAGTTTTTGCAACGCCGCCTAGTTTTCCACGCGCCGACAGTACCTTAACGCCAGCGCCCCAGTAGGGAATATTGAGCACGACGATCCCTTCGAGTGCGGGCAGGTCGATCTTCTTGCCGTCGAGAAAGAGCTCAATCTTGTCCTGCAGATCCTTACACGCGTGTTCCAACACGTCTTTCGTGCCGTAAGTGAAGAAGAGCAACTTGTTGATCAAGCGACTGCTCATTGCGCGAGGAAGGTTCTGCCGGCTGTTGTGCATATTGAAGGTGACGCAGGCGTCGACGCCGATGGACATATAGTTGGACATGGTGAGTTTCTTGTCGGGCAGACGAATGCCGAAGTTTCGACGCTGCTTCAGCGATACCGTCCACCGGTCGAGCTTGACGGGTACGGCGCGTGCCAACGCCGACAACACTTCGACGACGTTAACGTCGCCCGTATGGCCTGCGCCCCAGCCCAGCACCCGGCTCAAGTCATTGCCCGTCCCCAAAGACAGCAGCGCCACTTGAGGAGGCGGATTCAGACCAAGTTTCTCGATCGTTTCCAATATCCAACCGGCAGTGCCGTCGCCGCCCGCCACCAACACGCGACACTGCACGCCCGAAAGCACATGACACCAACGTAACGCCGACTCCGGTGAGACTCGTGCCACATTCACCACCTGTAATATTGTCAACATTTTGTACTGGGTAAAGAGAAACGGGAAGGGTACACCGTAACCTGTCAGGGAAAGAAAATCATATACCCACACTACCGTTGCGGGATTCAGTGAGTTTTTGTTTTACACCTCAGCGAGCTCACGTTTGCGTCAATGAAGAGAGCCTGAGACAAAATCATTTCATTTGTCATGATTTTCGTTTAGAGACCAAACCTCCGTTTTCTTCTTTACAATTACCAAATTTTGACTATACAGTCAAAACCGGATAAGAGAGAAAACCGCCTAAGAGAGACTATTTGTAATTCTCCGTGCTCTGTACTATGCTACAACACACAGTAGAAACCGCATAAGAGAGAACCGGATAAGAGAGAAAACCGGATAAGGGAGAGTAATTTTCAACTCCACTTTGGCCAAAAACCGAATAAGAGAGAAAAAACCCCATAAAATGAAGTAATTCTGAAATTTTTTTAGAAACGGTCACTGCAAAGTGATATTCGAAGAGTTTGAAGTCAATGACATACACATTGGAAAGGTCAACAGTCAGTGACTGCCACTGACATTATTGTCAAAATTGGAAACAATGCATTGAAAAGTGATATAAACTACGGTATCTGAGCAACAAAACGGTTCAAAACCGTGTAAGAGAGAACATCGGACACCCAAAAACCAGAAAACCGCACAAGGGAGAAACCGCATAAGGGAGAAAACCGGATAAGGGAGACTTTTTTTCGATTCCCCGTGCATTATCTTATCCGGTTTTTACTGTACAGCGATCGAATGAACAATCGAAGAATGTAACAGTACCTGAGCCGGATTGAGAATTTTGCGAAATGCCTGCAAGACGACGTCGCCCTCGCCGTTGCCACTCTTCTGATTGGCAATGACGATGACAGGCGACCAGCCGGGTATCGAAGTCGCAGAGACGCGGTCGACCACCAGCTGGCGTCGTCCCTTCCATCCGATCGATTTGATCATCACACAGCTCGGAGGCATAATCATCTGCTTGAACTGAAAAAAAGACGAATAGCATGAAATACGTTGACGACTGTCTCACTTGGCCCAAATCGCACACTGCCGACATTGACTTGAAACAATGCTCATGCACACATTTTTGGCACCATCCACACTTGTAGTCGCGTAGACCTGGTCCGTCCCCACACATTTCTTCGCAGATCGCGCAGAATGAGGAATGAGGAAGGTTGCCATGCACCTGCAAGTAGAAACTAAATCATGTCCTACATTCAGTCGCATACGAACCCAATGATGCTTGAAATGACCATTGGAGTCTGGATTAGATAGAAGTTTGCAAGGAATGCTACTGTTTGCTGCCTTCAGACACCCGCTGTCCACTTTGATCCCGCAGAAGTCGCACTCGGCGCCACGAAATGTTCCCATTCCGCATTTGTTGCAATACTGGCCATGATCAAATGCATCCACCAAAATCCAATGATGTCCTCAAACAATATTTTTGATAGTTCTGTCGATTTGAACTGCCAATAGAGCAGATAAAAACACTGTCTTTAAACATGTGGAAATGAATGCATAGAAGATAAAATGAACCTTTAGTGACATCTCTGACGGGAACTTTGAACTCAACGACTCGTTTTCGGTAGAATCCGCTGGCTAACCAGGATATGATCCACACGACAACCACCGCGCCGGCTACCAGCAGCCACATCGTTCGCACTGTCCCTCGCTTGCTTCAGCATTCGACTATTCAATCGCTGTTCGTCCTTTTTTTCGTCAATTTTCATTGTCATCAACTGGCTTGTGCACGCTAATTACATTGAAAGCTGGATACCGTAACCTACACGTTCGTACATACGAGTGCCTCAAAAGAAACTCGGAAAAAGTGCACCAATTTTTGCTAAAAATTGCTTTTGAAGATTATTTCAATACAAAAAACATCCTGATCTATCGCAGAGAGATCGTGGATTTTTCTCAAAGTCGCTAATGTGCATGCAGTTTCTTCTAATTGAGCGATCCGGAAAAATGCACTTTCATTGGTCCCGACACGATAGAGAGTAAAATGTAATTCTCGACGATTCAAAACAGCACGGGGGTGTCAAGTGAGTCGACGGTTGGACGGTTCACTCGGCTGTTCCAGACGAACTAACTGTTCTCCTGCTCTTTCATTTCTCCGACAGAGGGGGAAGATGGCGGAAGCGACTTCACCGGTGGACATTGCGGAGGCGTACAAGGCTCCGGCGCAAAAATCGGTCACGGAGATCCTGGCGGCCGACGCGGAGGACGAGAGTCTGCGGCGCTACAAAGAGCTGCTGCTGGGCGGAGGAAATGCCGTCGGCATCGTGCTCGGTGCGTGACTGCTGCTTCTTTCCTCTCCACCCATGTCGCTTTAGATGCGAAAAACCCGAAGAATGTACTCGTACGAAGTCTGACGTTGGTCGTCGCCGACAGACCCGACGAGAAAATGGATCTTTCCAGTGAGTCATGCTCCTTTGTTTCTTCATTTGCTCTTGTTTCACCACCGTTGTGGTACATAACACTGACAAAGTGAATATATTTCTGCCAGATGTCAATACGGAATTTACGGGTGAGTCAATATATTCGATCGGTGTCGGTGCGGATAATTTTTGACGTTTGGTCGTAGTGGTGGTTGACAAGTGCGTCGTTTGTGCTGACCAGAGTTTTTCAAGCGTTCAGTGTCTGTTGCAGAGGCGGACGACTTGTCGGGACAGACATTTGTGATCAAAGAGGGATGCCAGTATCGTCTCCGCATCGACTTTCATGTGCAACGCGAAATCGTCGCCGGCCTCAAATACGTGCAGAAAGTCTACCGCTCAGGCATTCAAGGTGGGTGTTGAGTGAAAAAAACTGCATTCTAGTGACTATAGTCAACATTTTGCCATCGGTAAAAGAGAACTGGGGTTTGGTCTTGAAAGGAAAACAAGCACAAATGAAAGGATTTTGTCTCAGGCGCTCATCATTGACGCAAACTTGTGCTCGCTGAGGGTAAAACAAAACTCACTGAATCCTGCAATGATAGTGTGGGTAATGATATTCTTTGCCTGACAGGTTACAGTGTTACCTTCCCGTTTCGTTTATCCAGTACAAAATGTTGACGATAATTGCAGTGGACAAGGATGAGTTCATGGTTGGTTCGTACCCGCCTAAAGCCGAGCTGCAGTCGTACACGACTCCGATCGAAGATGCGCCGCACGGTGCGAACTATTTCTTGCGCAAATGACATGAACAGATGATCTTGTAGGAATGATGCACCGCGGAAAGTACAAGGTGAAGTCGCTGTTCACCGACGACGATAAGCACGAATGGCTCGCGTGGGAGTGGAGCTTGGAGATCAAGAAGGACTGGCAATGAGCACTTAAACACATTCGCGTGTCCTTGTCCAACATTCACTTTTGACTTAGGCAATGCGCGTCTCTCACCGAATGGGTACGAACGAGCACTTGAGTACCAAATGCGTCCGTATTTTTATTCTTCCTCGCTATGCATTATCTATGATTTGCGTCGCTCCGTATTTTTGCTCCCAAAATCGTCATCATGTCAACTGATACACTCCTGTGTTTGCGTGGCGCTATTGTTAACTTGCCGATGATAATAGTGCTGAATAAATCTATCGTATGTTCAGTTATGCTACCGAATCTGTGCAATTTAATAATGACTGCGATGGAGCGAGTTTTTCTCTGCATACGCAAACGCGCTAATGAATCATAGCAATGTGTGCATTGGGGAAATATTTTACGAACAGTTATTGTGTTGGTATCGCAAAAGAGCGCGGAGAGAAAGGCATGCGCCATACCGACCGACCGCAGTAGAATGAATCATTGTGCTTACCCTCAGAAATGCCGACATATCGATATGTCGGCGGAGTTGACACAACTAGCCGACACTGAACGAACGCGTCACGATTCAATGCAGATAATATACAGATCACAACACAGTTTCACGCACGGAGACGACAATGTAGAACGCAACCCGCGGAAAATATCGCGAAAGCAGTGAGTTAGACGCACAGAAATTTGCTGACAACACTGACAAGGTCAGAAACATTCACAATCACGTTGGAGGCGATCAGTCGGTGGTTAAGAGAGCACGCAGAGTGTGAAAACAGAGCAGATAGCAAATAATTCGTAGTTTTGGCGGCTGAGCCGAGCTGAGCGCGGCCAACGAGCGAATCGATTGGCCACAGGGAACGACTACAGTCCGAACAAGTTGTCCTCTTTCTCCTTGGGGTCTTCCTTCTTGTCGCCCGCATTCGCCCGCTGGCTCAAAAATGCGTCAAAATCTGCAACGGTCGATGTTAGGGAATGTGTTTGTGAGGGATGAATCCATAAATCTGTGGGGATCGAGAAAACCCCCAGCGGAATTCGTCGCAATGGACGAAACGAGTGAGCAAGATACCTTGAGCATTGCCTTCGGCGGCCACGGGTTTCTCTCCCTGACTCTTGAGCCAGGCCTCCATCTCCTTAGCGTCGCTTTCATTGACGGGCAACGACTTCAACTGCGCGACGGTGCCAAGACTCGCATCGGTCTGGTCGAGTCCTGTCGTGTTGTCCTGATAAGTGCTGCCACTGAAATCAATCGCCGCTGATGAGCCGATAGCGCCCCATTTCCCCAGGGATGACCAACCTCTGCCGGCTCTGTTCGTAAGTGGTGGAACGCGCTTGAGCGAACATATCGAATCCCTCCGACTGTTGAGGGCGGACACCGCCCGTCGCACCTTCAGTCACGCCTGAAAGAACCGTCGCTGTACTGACGGAACCGCTTATTTTCGTGCAGACTCACTCAAATTGGCTAATTGCTCGCCGAGAGGGCGAGCAGAGGCAGAGTCGCCAGCAGCGCCGCCCAGGTCTATGAGGGACGGTTCCGCAGGGCCCGCGCTAGCGCCCTGTTTCCCACCCTGGTTCCGGTTCGTCATGTATCGGTCGTACTTGATGAACACGTTGTTCAATTCATCATTCACAATCAACAGTTCACCTGAAAGAAATAATAGATTACATTTTGTACAGAATTAATGTCGTCTTACTGGTTACTTCCTCGTTGGTGACCGCTTGAAGCAGTTCGACGACGCGCGACTGCATTTCGCGGCAAGTCTTGTGCAACTCTTGGAGTAATTGAAAATCTTCGTTCGACTCTTGACCGGGCGCCAATTCCGACAGCATCTCCCGAAGCACGCGCATGTTGCCATTGACGATGTCCAGCTCCCCGCGCAGCTTGCTCAACTGCTCGGGCGTCGCATGAATAGGACCGATCGGAATCGGCGGTCGTACACTCTTACTCGGGCTCTGAAAACAGCAACGCGTTCTCATCACAATAATGAACGGAGTGCAATGTTGAGCTTGGGAAAAATAAAGGGAGTTATCATAATACTGTACTTCCTGTTTTTCATTGTTCTATCACCATATTTTATTTTATTTATACATCCTAAACGGACAACTTAATACTGAACATTAATGCTCTAATCTCTCATAATTATTGTAATCACTGGGGTAGTGTCAGACGCCAACAATGGTAGTTTCTACTCCATCAAGCCCTTGCAGAGCTACTATAAAAAAACTCGACGTCCAGACCGGGGCGTGGTTTACTAAGCATTACAGCATATAAATCAATACGCTATGTTTTGTGTTGCCTGAACAGGCTCGCACATATCTTTTGCATTAGGTACCATAGTTTTTTGCTCGGTCTGGTCGCTGAGTTTCCGATTGTACACATGTTTCGACGTACTACATTGCTTTTACTCATTAGTCCAGATGCGTGTTGCTTGAAAATGAATAAAAAAAACAAGCAAACGTCATGGTGTTAAGTAGTAGCTGTAAGTACAAAAAAAACAACAAATAGAAAAATGAATGAAAAACAGCACAAGAAGCAGAAAAATTGCTCACGTAAAGACGCGGATCGCGTAGCGGTTGAGAGCCTTGCGGTTGCGGTTGCTGCTGCTGCTGCGAATGAGACGGAGGAGTGGCGTAAACTGTCTGCAAGGGAACCAACCGAGTGACGAACACAACTCACAATTCACGTGTCCATCCTGTTAACTTCGTTGCCACGATCCCTTTTTTGCCCGTCGCTTTTTCTCCTAGCCAACCGATTTTGTTTCCGTTATTTTGGCAGGTTGAGAAAAAATCAACACCACTTTCACCGACAACACCGAAACCAGACTTCAAAGCAAAACCCGACTTCAAAGCACCACCACACGAATAAGCGAACATGAAAGAGATAGAAGGACTGACGACACCATGAATCGGACAGTGCTAAAGGCTAAAGTAGGCGAGCATACCTTTTGAGGGGTGATTATCGGTGCCATCGAATCCAAGTCAGTCATTGGAAATTCGACACCTTTCGATTTTAGGTCATCATACACTTCGCACACACCGTGAAGGTTCGGATTGCTTCTGAATGCATCCGCCCACGACTGCAAAAGTACATTCAGCTGAGCAAATAATCACCCACAGCGCATTCCTCGACCAACCTGAATCAGACTTAGTACACGTTCCTGCACGACCTGCGGGGGGTCGAACTTGGGACCTATGAGCTTGACCAGCTCCTGAATAAAGTCTTTCTGACAAACCAGCATTTGGAAACGCTGATCGCAGTTCTTGACACACGTTTCCAGCACCGTCAGCGTGTACATAACCACCGTGTTGTTCTTGCCGATTTGCGTCTGCAGACGTTTTTTGATCGCTCGAATCGCGTCACGTCCTCTGGAACAAAAAAGGTCAGCAGTGAACTGCATTTCGACCCTCGACACACCCTTCGGGAGTCATGTTGACAAAGTCGCATATCTCCATGTTCAGACCCCAGTTCTCGCTCGCCAATGAAGGATCGGTAGCTTGTTCTGAAATTGTGATGCGTTTTGCTCAATTAGCAGTGTTTGATAATTTGTTAACATCTAGACGATCTCATTTGCAGTTGCCCATTTGCAATCAGAGACATGACGTCATGTACATGCATTACAATGCAGTGCTCAGAAATAATCAACAACATCGCGACAATCAGCGATGACTCACCGATTTTGGTGCCGACGGGCGAAGCGAAAGCGTTTCCTTGAAAGAAGTCGGTGACTTTTTCGCCGACGGTATGAGCGGCTTCCTTGGCCTGCTCCATAGCGTTGGTGGCCTGGCCTTGCATGTTGAAATCGGTAAATAGATGGTTAGATGACTGTGCACAAACAATCGGGCGGCCGTCGATCACCTCAAGCAGAACCCGGGGCGGGGGAAAGATGTGCAGGTGATACAGTAACCGGAAGGGGTAAAGCGGAGTCCTGCGGCGATCGTTGTTGCTACGTCTCGTCGACGGCCGTCGATCCAATGGGCGGTCATCGACGCCGACCGCCAACCAATCGGCTGTCCCCACGGCGCTTTCGCCGGACGAAAACGCAGTGCGCATCTCTTCAGCCCATTTTCAGTTCGATTCTCGTTCGGGTCGTCTCACTCTCGGGACTTATTGGTGTTCGGGCTAGGAATCGCAGTCTGACTGCACACGAAGACGGTCATCATGTTCAAGTGTTTGTTCGTCGTCGCCTTCTTGCCGGCTTTGTTGCTGGCCGTCGAGATTGAGGAGGAAGAAAACGTCATCGTTCTCACCAACGACAACTTTGAGACCGTCATTAAAGACAATGAGTTCGTGCTCGCAGAGTTTTGTAAGTCTTGCATTGACTGTTTTTGTTCGTGCATTGCAATCTCCGCGTTCTGCTACAGACGCTCCGTGGTGCGGCCATTGCAAGGCGTTGGCGCCCGAGTTCGCCAAAGCCGCCACCCAACTCAAGGACGAAGGCAGCGATGTGAAGCTCGCCAAGTTGGACGCCACCGTCCACGGCGATGTCGCCAGCAAGTTCGAGGTCCGCGGCTACCCCACCCTCAAGTTCTTCCGCAACGGAAAGGCCACCGAGTACGGAGGTAAGTACCAACAAGCATGGTCTATGTGGCATCATCGAAGTCATTAATTTTTCAGGCGGTCGCGACGCTGCCGCCATCGTCTCCTGGCTGAAGAAGAAGACTGGCCCCGTCGCCAAGGACCTCAAGTCCGTCGATGAGCTCAAGGAGTTCCAGGAATCCGCCGATGTCGTCGTCGTCGGCTACTTCAAGGTGAGCAAATCTAATGATCGCCAGCTGGGCGGCTTATTATAAGGCGACGTGTCGTTGGCGTATTGCGTAATCGGTCGGTGTCGATTACAAAGCGGGCGCCCCATGAGAGCCGCTTGGCGGTCGACCACCTGTTGATGAGCAATGAATGTTGATTGCACGCAGGGAGGAGACGAGCTGGCTTATCAATTCACGTTCATCGGCTAAATAGGCGTGTTGTCGGCCAGCTGTGATCACGCAGTTTATTCTTATGCTGACGCTGCCTAGGCGCAATTTGGGAGTGTGTGCGTAGGCGGTCGAACTGCAAGGAGAGCTCCGTCGGAGACGCGGCCTGAATCCTACGGCGCGGCAACACGACCTCAGAGGCGGTCGCACTGTCCAGACCGGTTGTGCCCCAGTGAACGATTACGATATTCCGACGCGTTCTCTCCCGGCCGGGTCGCGACCATTGAACTTATTTTCCCCATGTCCTCTTTTCTTCCCGACGCCCCTTTCACTCTCACTTGTCGACGAAATTGAAAACACGCGACGTTACACTAAATCGCAATTTCATGCACGTTCGCAAACACTGAGCTTGAAAAGACCTTTTTGCCAGCGCGAGACACACACTCATCGATATGCATGCCACGTTTACGTCATACGACACGTTTCAGAAACAAGACAGCGATGAGGCTAAGGTGTTCATGGAAGTCGCCGGAAGCGTCGACGATGTTCCCTTCGGCTTCACCTCTGATGCGGCAGCCGGCAAGGAACTGAAACTCAAGGGCGAAGGCATCGTTTTGCTCAAGAAGGTACACTTTCTTGCTTCATTCTCCTTGTCATTCACATTGTTAAATAGTGATCAAAAAAACCGGTATCTGTATTTTCACAATTTAAATCAGCAAGTTTTTCATCTCACTCCGACAAGTTTTTCAAAGATTAATTGCCATTGCAAATTCATTAATCATTCGCAATTTTCAGTTCGATGAAGGCCGCGCCGAATTCAGCGAGAAGCTAACCGTCGAAGCTGCCAAGTCATGGATCCAGGCCAACCGATTGGCGCTCGTCAACGAGTTCACCCAGGAGACCGCCGGCATCATCTTCGGAGGAGAGATCAAGTCTCACAACCTGCTCTTCGTCTCCAAGGAGTCGTCAGAGTTCCAGAAGCTCCACGACGAGTTCAGTGCCGCCGCCAAGGACTTCAAGGGCAAGGTAAGAAAAATATCGGCATTAAATTTTTCTCCTACCATGAAATATCGGCGTTGTGTAAAGTTGTTGAGGTGGTTGACCTATTTAAATTTTGCGTTTCAGCTTCTGTTCGTGTTCATTAACACCGACATCGAGGACAACGCGCGCATCATGGAGTTCTTCGGTCTGAAGAAGGAGGATCTGCCAGCCATCCGTCTCATTTCCCTCGAGGAAGACATGACCAAGTTCAAGCCAGACTTCACCGAGATCACCACCGCCAACATTGTCAAGTTCACAACGACCTACTTGGAAGGCAAGCTCAAGGCCCATCTCATGTCCGAGGAGATCCCCGAGGACTGGGACAAGACCCCCGTCAAGATTCTCGTCGGAAAGAACTTTGAGGAGGTCGCCAAGGACCCCAAGAAGAACGTGCTCGTCGAGTTCTGTAAGTCTTTGATTGATTTACGCTTAGTTTTTATAGTCAACATTTTGTAATGGGTAAAGAGACTAATGTAGAAAGCACCGTAAACCCAGAGTTTTAGATCTAATGATTAAATATTGTTATAGGATCATTATTTGAAATGGATTTAATCGTACTACGTTTGGTACGGGGACACTACAAGCTAGTACAAATTTTATGTAGGCATAGGGGTTTCTGTGCCTAAACTTATGATGTAGGCTTAGGCGCAAACTATTTCTAAGCCTGAGCAAAATAAATTTAAAAATCGCGTAACATGTTGCAATTTGGAGTGATGTCCCCGTCCCCTAAGTATTGATACTCCATTCAATAGCATCAAATAGTGGTTAACCGTTCGCAAAATTTTGACTACCTAATTTTGATTTCATGACCGACTAATTTGATTGGTTACCTTGCAGACGCTCCGTGGTGCGGACACTGCAAACAGTTGGCGCCGACTTGGGACAAGCTGGGAGAGAAGTACAAGGACGACGACTCGATCGTCATCGCCAAGATGGACTCCACACTCAACGAGGTTGAGGACGTCAAGGTGCAGTCTTTCCCCACCATCAAGTTCTTCCCTGCCGGCTCCAACAAGGTCGTCGACTACACCGGTGAACGCACTCTCGAAGGCTTCACCAAGTTCCTCGACTCCGGCGGAAAGGAGGGCGCCGGCTTGTCCGATGACGTGAGTCTCTTTCACATTTTTTTTTATTACGAATTAGGCTATCTTCGTTTTTGTTATGCATTCTTGGTGAGACCGGCGTAACTGTGAGCATGACTTCATCAGTCCCATAGTTAAGCCGGTCTCATCAAGAATGCATAACAAAAACGAAGAGCCTAATTAAGCCGCGGCTACAATGCTCATATATGTCCAGCAAAAAAGCGACCCTGTTTACAGTGCACAGACATGACCAGCAACATACATGTACAGCGGACCAATAAAAGTGCGCGTTGCTAGGCCAATACAGTATTGTATTGAATCACGACCGTGACAATAGTGTGCGCGAAAATGCATTGTAGGTCACATACATGACATAGTTGTCCAGCCACATTCAAACCTAATAGAATTTCAAATTGCTGGACTGTCAGTACATTGTACACGCTGTTGTTGGACATGTGTGAGCATTGTAAACGCGGCTTTACCGGTGTCTATCTTTGTATTAGGAAAATTGAGTACGTTTGCACCTGCGTCCATTTCAAGGACTTGAAACTTTTGGAATGGATTTTGACATCGTGATCATCAATTGTGGTTCAATTTCAAACGAGTATTTAGTGATGTAGGCTACGCAGCCAAAAGAACATTAAGAGCACGCGAGAGGAGGAATTGTGTAATAATACCGTACACAGTATTGCAAGCCATTCCAAACGTTTGAAATCCTTGAAATGGTGCAAACGTACTCAATTACCGTAATACATTGTAAATAGCCTGATCGGTTGAATGATAGCAAATAATGAAACGGTTTGCTCTTTACAGGAGAAGGCGGAGCAGGAGGCGGAAGGCGATGACGATGAGGAAGGCGAGGGACACACCGAGCTCTAGACGCTCACTTCCATCCAGTGATCGGACATTCGCACTTTTTGACTGTCGAGAATCGAACTGCACCAGTTGTGTGACGTGCTGCCCTCTTTCAGGGTTCGACGCGTTCTTTCATTTGTTACTGGCGTCTTGCTTGTTTTTTACGTTTTTCTTTTTGTCCCATTGTTGTTCTTGCTCGACCTGTATTTCTTATTCACCGTTGTTCAAAGCGGCGTGTCATTTTGCTATCTTGGTTTTGCACTCAACTGAGACATAAACTGTGCGAGACAGATAATATATTGATAACGAGCGTCAACTGTCAGATTTGCATCTCATCCTGGATGGGACGTAGGTCACATTTTCTCTCCCATTTCGGCGGGCGGGCAGTCTTCTATACACATTCGAGATAATTAGTTAACTATTGGTAGAACTTGCCTTTGTGGGTCGGGTGTACTTGAGCGATTTGTTTTCGTTGTTGATCGAGCATTCGCGGCAGTGATTGGATCGTTTTGTCCTCCTCGTGCTCTCTGCAAAGCCGAGCATTTGTGACTGCGCGAATCCGTGTGTCAAAAGTGTCGTTTGCTGTATTTGTTCGAATATTTATCGACAAAAAGTTGGTTGCCTTGTTTGCTGTTTGTAGAGATCGGTTTATGACGTTTGTCTCAGTTTGCACTGCTCGATTTCAAAAGTTTGTACTGCAAAATAATTGCACGCATGGATTTAAGTAATGCCACTCTGATCGGCAGTATTTTTGTGAGCAAGAGATGACGGTTGGGTCGGAATTAAAACTTAAAAGTTGTTCAGCATGTTGCACACATGACAATGACTGCATACCTCTCAATCACAACTGATCGAACAGCACAACCATACATAAGCAAGGTTGGATCCCCACAACGTATAGAAGAAAACTCGGCGTGCAGACCGGGGCATGGTTTACTAAGCATTGCAGCATATAAATCAATACGCTATGTTTTGTGTTGCCTGTTCAGGTCCGCACATATCTTTTGCGTTAGGTACCGTAGTTTTTTGCCCGATCTGGTCGCCGAGTTTCCGAATATATCCTGTGCAAACTTGTAGCATTACCATACTCTAATATGTAAATTTTGGGTGCGAAATTCAAATTTTGTATCG
>JAQGCX010000495.1:0-16233 GCA_034700205.1 Plectus parietinus | reverse complement strand
ATTTCACTACAGAGAGCACCAACCCAGTATTGAAAATTCTGCCAAAAATGCAAAACTTGGCAGATTGCGTTCATTTTTCATCAAATTTGATCCCTTTGTCCTGAAAACATAAAACATGTGTGTGCCATGTGTACTAAATGTGTACTAAATTGTGTATTTTTCATCAAATTTAATCCCTTTGTCCTGAAAACATAAAACATGTATGTGCCATGTGTACTAAATTTCAGCTTATTTTGGTGAGTTATTCAGAACTTACAGCAGTTCGAACACTTTCACTTTTCGTTGGGCCACCGTGTAAATTTGTAAGGCTGATAAAAAAGAGTCGCTGTTTGCGGTGGCGAACATGAACTCATTCTTACTGTAGGAATTCAGAATTCGCATAAATGTAACTGATGTTTTTATTATCATCTGGAATGAAAATGAATTTTACATTGATTCAGAAAGAAACGTGTGGGCGAATGGGAAACCTATCCATCTATTACAACAAATCTAATTCAGGAACTGCTCAATTTATTTGATTGCATGGCTGAGGACTATGGTTAGCGCCCAATATGATACTCTGGCTTGATCAATAGCTCATCAACAGCAAAATGCACAGAGGGGGTAGAGCTTTGATTGCGATCAGTCAGAGGACGTTTTTCCATATTGATTAAAAACTCTATTTGTTGTTTCGTGAATTGAATTTGAAAAATATCTGCGGCTCTTTTAAACGTACCGTATTTTAAGAATTAGTGACCCACGCAGAAATAGTGATCCATGGGTGAAATTACCCGAAGTAGGTGAGAACTGAGAAAGGTAAAATTATCCGAAGTACGACACAATATGCATTCAGTACATTCATAACGCATGCTTCAGGTACTCAATTTCATCGTTCTTTCATTTTCTTGATCGGGTTCGGGTTCGGTTCGGATTTGGGTCTGCTCGACCTCAAAATTCGACTGACTCAACCAAAAAAAGCTTTGGATATGCCTCAAATCTGTGGAAACTGCTCAATATTTCTGTTTTTCATCAAAAAGCTGAGTTGAATTGCTTTACAATGTAAACATTTTTGGTTTTTCTGACTAGTCAGGTCATTGTCGGGTCGAACTTTTTGGACAGAGTCGGGTCGTCGGGTCGGCCCAACGACAGCAGTCGGGTTCGGGTTCGTGTTCGGGTCGGAAAAGTCGGCCCCGATCTCATCACTGGTCACTATTATCTGTACCAGGAAATGTAAAATTGCTCAAAGTACGTCACAATTTTCGTTCAGTACATGCATAACGCATGCTTCAAGTATTCAATTTCATCGTTCTTTCATTTTCTATGAACAAAAAGTCAAATAATATGCACTTTTTACAAAAATTTATTCAAAAATTTATTCAAAACTGCAATAATCCGTCAGTCTGCATTTTAGCGTTTCTTGATTATTATTATCATTGACTGGTATAGAGCAGAAGTGTCTGGTACATGCGTGAATTTCGTGTATTGCAAAATTTAAAAATGGAACGATTGAAAATTGGTGGTTATAATTAATAGCTCTGGAAAGGAATTCACATTGATTGAAGAAGAAATCTGTGGGGTGTGGATGACACACCATTCCTTCGTTCATGATTGCCTCTAGCTAGCCATGCAATTAAAGAAATTGCATACGAACTTCAAGTGATGATGTTTGTCTTGCTCACAGCTCATAAGCATTCATCAAACTACTTCAAAAGAAAGTGAAGAGTGGGCCCGAAGACTACGTCGTCTGTGGAAGTTGGCATTTTGTCATTGAAAAGATTGCCCCTAGCTAGCCATGCAATTAAAGAAATTGCATTCGAGCAACATGTGATGATATTTGTCTTGCTCACAGTTCGTGAGCATTCAGCAAACTACTTGAAAAGAAAGTAAAGAGTGGACCGAAGGGTAACTCCTCTGAGGAAGTTGGTATTTTGTCATTGAGAAATGTGCAGTGTAGGGTAAATCAGAAGAAATAAATTGTAGAACTCAGAACTATTGAAAAAAAACTTTCCAGAACTCCAAGTTAGGCAAAATATCTGTGATCATATTTTACGGCGCTTTGAGTGACAGATTTTTCCAAGACAGTGTGAATATTTTTACTGCGCTACATAATGCGTAACTCTGCAACGATTTACTATGCTTAATTCCTCCAGGGAATCAATTTCTGCAATTCTACAATTCAATATTTTATTTTCAGGCTGAATAATATTTGATACGGATTGTCTCAAGGAAAAATGAAAGTCGAAGAATTCATGTAAAATCAGTCTTTCAGACATGGGCGTTTGTGAGGGCTGTGATTATCTGATTAACATATGATTATGGGATATCCACCTATCCAATATCTTCGACCACATTTTTTGGAGGAGGGATGACAAGTCATTTTATATAAGAAGATTTGAAACTGAAATAAGGTTTAACACTCTACTTTACGTAATTGTGTAAAAGAAGGGCGTTTGGCTGGCTTGTGGAATAGTTGTGGGATATGAAATGGATTCCACGTGGGGTAATGAACTCTTTGGGAGCTGTTTGGGAATAATTAGCAGACATTTTTGAGTGGTCACTGGCAAACTAAATGCAGATGCTCATGTCTGGACAGATTAACAACGGCCGGTATTTTTCTGTTCATTGTGGCACTTCTCTTCTTGTTTTCATGCGCATATTGGTCGGCTCTCGGTTGCAAGTGCGACACGACATTGCTCGAACTGACATACAGTACTACTAGCGAATTTGCAGCGCTTAATTTCATTTTTACGCCCAAGAGGGCCCCCATGCTTACTGTTGAGAATGGTTCACCTCCGTATCAAGCCGACGTCAATTATTATGGAGAAACTTCAGTTTCGATCGAACAGCACCTGGAAATTGATGACGGCAGAAGCACTGCAATTTGTGATGAAGAAAACGAGGCAATAAAATTGCGGGAAACACCGCCTCCCAGTTATAGCTCGCTGTTTTGATGAATTTTGTTTGTGTAATACGCTTTCAATATCGATAATTTTTTAACTATTTTGGAGTATGAATATCGTTTTTATCGACAGATCTTTGTTACATGAATAAAACAAAGAATATGCTAGAGGAAAGAATAAAGTTAATAATTGGCTTTGGCCACATGCGTGAACAACCTTTCCCACTCTCCAACCGTTCCAATAACACTGAGAACAAAAATGTGTTATTCTATATATATATCTCTTTATTCCCAGGCAATTTCAAGTCCCTAATGCAGGACAATCGACAACACCCATATACAGAAGAATAATTAAACAGAAATACAGTACAATACAGTACATCGGAATACGACTAACGAACCCAATCATACAGTATCTTAGCGGCGAAGATATCAAAAAGTCGACAGTCACTTTCGCTCTCATTTGATTTGAAAAAAATGACATCAGTGAGCAAAGTTTAGCTCAAGATCGCGATAATAAATTATTGAACGCAACGCGGAAATAAATATATTTTCACATGCAGCACAAGAGGCATCACAATTACCTAATACTTAGGCTTAGGGCTGTGTTGGAAACACAGCAGAGTTTTTCTCATAGTCTATCAGCAAATGAGCCAAACTAAGCAGACCAAACATAGAATATACTATCAAATTCTGTAATAGATCTTACAACAACTGGATTCAAAACGCGCATTAAAAGCGGCGATATAGTCAAGTACCTGATAGATGCGAAGACTGTAAAACCGCTAGAAGTGCCCGTCTGCTACCCTATCTGGTCTGTGAAAAAGCCGTAATTGTAGAGCGTTTGGTACCGTATATTTTACCCGGTATGGCCGCCGAGTTTCCGACTGCACACTGAAATCGATCACGTTTTGTTTGACCAATGCTTTTTTTTTCACTGAGCTTGATCGGAAATTGATATTTTACTGCTTGTACAATCGCGTCTTAATTTTAATCTTAACATGACGATGAATTTGTTTCAGGAGCGAAATGTGGAGTTAGAGACAGATCTAGAGATTCTCAAATCGGAGATGGCGGAACCAGGCGCCAACCAAGAGGGCAACAGTGTGCAGATGAAGCAACTCGAGCAGCAGAACGAACGGCTCAAAGAAGCCCTCGTCAAGTTAGTTTTTGAGTTGCTCCAATATTCGCTATTGTTGCATCCCCACACCTTATTATTACCCAGAACGCGTCTTGTTTGTCCTATTTTATTCACCTTTGATTCCATTAAAACTTAGCGATTATTTATCAAGTTCTTCTGCGATCATGTGTAACCCGTCGACTTTGCGTTTCATAGCATATTCAATTTAAAATAGCTGTATTATATTGACTTTCATTCGTACATATGCCAACTTGCGCAAAACAATGCAATTATCAAATATTAATTTTTTAGAATGCGCGACTTGAGCGGCCACTCGACGACGGACGCTCAGCGATTGGCGAAAGAGAACGAGGAGTTGCGCACACAGATCGCCGAGGTCGCCAAGAAGCACGACAAGATGCAGCAGCAAGTGCAGTTGGCCGAGCAACAGATGAACGACCTCAAAGAACAGGTCTGTCTGTTTCTCTCAATTCATTTGCTGGAGTTTTCATGTCCTATTCTTTGATATCCTGCTGTAAAGAATTCTCATCATTGCAATTCTTTCAAGATGCTGGCTGCAAAGTTCGCGAATCCCCCGATTATTATAAAGTTTGGTTGTGATAACATGGTTTGAACTAGGGATTCCCAGTTTTCCAGGCCGAACATGCCATATGCAATAATTAATCATGAGCAATCATATTTGAGCTCGCATTACGTTCGAACCATAAACACTCGTTTGCTGTTGATGCTTTTGACTTTGTTAATATTTCGTCAAAGTTTGCATATTTATGCTGTGTGTTCTTCTTTCACACGTTTTATCTTCAATAATATTGCCAGCTTGTCTGCCGTTAAGAACAGAACAGTTTCTGCTCAGAAATTAATTTTTTTCTACTTTACTGAATCCAAGTTTTTGTGTGCAGTAATACCTTTTCAATTCATATTCAGATGTATATCATTTTTTGGAGTATTTGTTTCATTTTAGCTGATCTCGACACATGCGAGGGTATGTAAAATCTGTGATAGCCGACGAAATATGCAAATCTTTTGGCTTTTGTGAGCTTTGGTGGTTTTACTGCATTATCGTTTGCGTTCACAAAAACTCTTTGCCACTTTCACGTGTTGTGTTTTGGTTGTTTGGTTCACGGCATTGGTGGATTTTTAATGCTCTCATGCCTATTTGCGTTCAGTAATTTATATTCACTGCTCAGGGTGGAAAAACGTAACCTATCATGATACTAAATTCTGTGGGCAGCAGTTAGTTGAGATTGTTTGGGAATGGATTCGTTTCTGAATATAATTTAGCTGCAAACACATGTTTTGGTTCTGTTTAGATCCCACAAAAAGAGTGAAATGGGTGTCTAAACACGAATTACTGTCCCCGACTACTGCACATATAATTTTTGAATCATGAATGGTCGATTAGTGAAACCACAATCGCTCGTTGGAAAGTAATATTGGCTGATGAAGCTTGCGTGTATTTTCTTCCTCTCCTATCTCTTCAATCAATCCATTCCAAAGAAGTATCTTTTATGAGAAAATGTTTTCAGGTGGATGCGGCGCTGGGTTCGGAGGAGATGGTGGAGAAATTGGCGTCGGACAACTTGTCGTTGGAGGAGCGCGCAAGGGAGTTGGAGGAGGCGATCGAGGACTTGGAAGCGATGCGCGTCATGGACGAGGAGATGCTCGAGAGTCAGCGCGATGTCGAGCGCGACCTCCGGCAGGAACTCGACCTCACCGGCACCAAGATCAACGAGGTACCGTACAAATCCGAACATATTACATAGCTCATGCTTACATTTATTGATCACATTAATGAGGACTAGTGAAACTCGGAAAATTGCAAAATGATAGCACAAAATAGGGTTGCTAGACCTCCTACTGCCTGTCGAATACTCCTACTTTGGAGGATCAAAAAACGAGACAAGCACTGGATAAAACAGACTTATCCTGAGCCACGTTAGAAAAATAATGAGGGCAGAGTAAGCTCTCGACCCCGATTTTGGCTAAAACTCGAAAAATTGCCTGCTTTGGGAACAAATCTACTTTTCTTCATTGAAAAAACAAAAAAAGTGTTCAATGGTCAATCTTGATTTAATGCCACCAAAAGCTATTCTATGACCGCTGAGTGCATTCGTGCAAACTTTCGTGGTATTATGTGCACTATCATACTTAGAATTAAACCGATTACAGTTCAGTTATGAACCCCCCTCCCCAGGCTGCGAAACAATTGCTGCAAATATCCGAATATCAGCAGTGCTGATTGCTGCTGCTTTGAAATCAGTGAAATATTTTTAATCAGACGCTAATCTTGTGCTGTATTTTTGCTTGTAGTTCTTTGACAATTCAGTTACACATGCCAATAAATGATGACTAAATCTCATCTGTTTTCAGCTTCATATGCAGCTGAAGGCGTGCGCTACGCAAGCCCAGGACTACGAGAATACCATCCTCAAGTTTCGCCAGAAGACCAGTGATCTACAGGAGGAAATACAGGATCTGAAGGATCAGGTGTGCCATCAGTTTTATACGAAGTTTATTGAAGCTTCCTGTTGAATATTTGAACACAAAATTACAACCAAATATCACAATGCGTTTTGTTAACCATTGTTAGATTTTGACTTTTCTTGTCGTGTTTTATTGCAATGCTCATTGAAGCAACAATGCTAAATTCTCTTTTGTGTTTCAGGTGTTGCGAGCCGAAGAGAAAGCGCGCGGTCCGGAAGACGAGGACGGGACGGAGCGAAAATCATTCGATGTCTTTTCGGCCGGCAAAAACTTTGCAGAGGTACAGTTTACACTAACCCGTCGCGTTTGCGTTTCAAAGCGCTGATATACATATAAACGCTCGTTATGGATACGTCGGTGATGATAAACCAAGAATGGTTTCGCGACTAAATGTCGGAACGATGTTTATGTCGATAATCTTGGCTGTCTGAGGCAGTTTTGTCGAGAATTACTTAATAAATTGAATACTTAATTATTTCAAAAAAATTTGATGGAGAATTTGTCTGGTGCAGCTATTTTTAAATTTGGACATTTTTGCAGACGGTTGACAACGAAGTACGCATCGTCGACTTGGATCACTCGAAGCAGCACGCCAAGTATCTCAAAGCGTTCCTCCCCGACAATTTTGGAAAACCTGGAGGTAATCACATTAATTTTCCCATCATCTCAGCTCCATTTAAAAATCCATATTGCAATTGTGTATTGAATTTGTTTGGTTCTGATTCTATGAAACTATTTAATTTCCCAAAACAGCCGACTGCTTGCAAGAGCGTGGTATGTTTCCGTGGTAAAATACAAATTGTTTTCATTAAACTTCATTAAATGAGAATTTTTACATTTTTAGTCTGGAATTGCACTGCTCGGAGTGTTTATTGATCAAATAGGTTATAGGCACTCTGCGTGGATCTGGCTGATATGGTGTAACTGTATTATTGGTAATTAGCGATTTATTTCAGGCGACAATGACGCGGTTCTGCTCAGTTTGCTCTTCCCGCGACTGTCAAGCAAAGCCTCTGTGCTCGCAAAGCTACTCACAGATAAGGTACGTTATCAGTCAGAGTATTGTTTATTGATAATATTTTGTCTCATTTATTAAAATTATATTTATATGGAGTACGCACGTGATTTGAAAAATTGAGCGGTAAATGACAGAAACTTAATTAATTAATGCGTGAAACTGAAAGTCGACGGGTTAATGGAACTGCTTTCAGAATCCGCCGGTACCGGGCGGAATGCGTCGCGAGCACGTGACCAAGTCGCACAAGGCGGAGCAGTGGGGCCATTGCGCCAAGTTCGTCTACCATCTCAACGCTCTCGGAGCCATTGTGCGCAAGTTCGAGACGTGAGTCGAAATTTTTAACACTTTTCTTCTAATTACATTATATTAATTAGATCGCTCAAATGAAAGTTGAACAAAAACGTCGTTCGTTTAACTCTATGACTGCTATCCCATAGAGTTTTCGCAAATAATATTGCTCGTTGAAAGTCGAATTTTTGAACACTAATTTCTGAACAAGTGCTACTTAAGTGCAAATATGTCCAAAGTCATTTATAATTGTTGAATATTATCATTAAATACCATGGTTTAGTCAGCATAATCTAAGCTCATGAAGCGCAGTTAAGCACTATGAAGTCAACCTGTCAATGTGCAATGCTGAAACACGAGCGCGACGGGTTCGGAATGCGTGCGTGATGCCGAGCGCTCGCACCGGTCAGTGCAGTATTCGGCGCCGCCTATTAGGCAGGAATGCTAACTACGTTGCCTTCGACGTCTGACAATTCATGCGCATGCCGTTAGCCATTTTATGGGGAATGATATTTGTCTAGCAGCGCGTCAATCTAACATTAATCGGTTCTAAAGTGATCAAATCGGTTATTTATCGATAATCATTAATCTTTATCAATGTTTAGCCGCTCTTACCTGTTTAGTTAATGCGATAAACAGTTCTGCGTCTGCATCTAAAAAGAGTATCCACAATCAATTGATGATTATTTTGTCCCTCTTCGACAATGTTTTATTTTCAGGGCGTTGTCGCGTTGTTCAGTGGAGAGATTAGCGCGCCTGGCTCAGCTGCAGCCCGAGATGGCTGCCCAGGAGCGCCTGATCGACCAGTACTTGGAGCTGCTCAAGACGAACCGATTGGACGAGAACACCTCCTTCGACAATCTCGTCCGTGTCATCAATTACTTCCAGGTCTGATTATGCTATATAATTTTTTTATTATAAAATGCAATAAGTTATAACCAAATTTTAAGTCGTTTGTCTTATTATTTTTTGATCTGAAATAGCCAGAGCTAAATGATTTATTTTACCGGTCTTTTCTCAGCAATAAGTTCACTATTCTGCAAAAGATCTTACTTCGCTTGCCCGTACTGTTATGCGAATATTACTAAAATCCCGATAAAAATGAAATGTGGAACTATGCTATACCATCCATTATTAAGCTTGAGCCTGAACCATTTTTTGTTGCAGAACATCTACTCGGTGCACCTGCACGGCGACGACTACAACGCCAACCAGTTCATGACCGACAGCATCGCTCAGCTGCTCAGCGGTCTGCGCTGGTTCCGCATCAGCTGCGAACGCATCACATTCTTCTTCCTGGTGAGACATCTGCAACTAATTACACTTTAGCAGAAATAATCATCGATTGAGCGAAATCTGATCGTTTTCTGGAAGGATAACTATCGGAGATTAGTTCAAAGATTGATTGTTTGACTTTTTATTTTTCCTTTGATGACATTTACGGATACTGAGTGAGCGATGTACATCACTACGGTTGTTCCTTGAACTGAACTTGAAACACAATATTGACGGGTTTTTATTTGACTTTTTTACCTGATCAATTTGACGATCGCCATCGCCTACTATCTTTTACAATATGGTAATATTTGCAATTATTTGACATTTCGACGACAAATTTTCTCAATCTCGAATATTTACTTGAAGAAAAGTGACTTTTTTTACAGCCGGGTACGTCCGAGTGCAACTTGGGTAAGTTCCTGAAAGAGTTGGCGCTGTTCATCAACGAGAGCGAGCAGTTCTGTTTGCGCGCCAAGAACCGCATTCCCGCCGACAAGGATCTGAATCTCAATCAGGAGGTTGGTTGCCTTTTTAAATATCAACGAATCACTCATACCCATTTATTATGGCTTCATTTTCAACTAAAAGACCAAAAAGCATAGAACTGTTCTCAAAAGCTATTGTTATTTTATCATGCTTTAATGGTGTTATTGCTTTCAGATTTTGGAGCAGTTGGCAGAGGCAGTCGCGAACCTGGAGAAAGCGGCGAATGTGCTGCACCAGGCTTGCAGCGTCGCTAGTACTCAAGTCAGCATGCTGCCTGGTACGACAATTTTTCTGGCTAAAAGCACCCTTTTATTATTTCCTTCATAATTGGGATTATTTATGTGCTGAAATAAAAAAAAACTATTGGTTGCTTTTTCCGATCGTTATATAATGCTTTTGTATGAAACTTCAAGTGGACGGTTTTGTGTTTCTTTCTCCCTTCAGGCGCATTAGTTTGCTTCAGATGTGGAAGGGTTGGAACCGAAGCGACTGGAAGAACTCGTTCACGAAGGAGCCGAGAAGGTGCACGGAAAATTGAAGGACAAAACGGCCGAAGATGCCATCAAGTAAGCGGTTTTTGATTTTGCAAACAAATAAATCTACGGTTTATTTCAATAGCACGTTTGTCGCTCAATGTAATTTTTCCATCGTTCACTAATTGTTTCAGTTTTTGATTAGAAAGTGTCTGTTTGCAAAACTGACGTCACCATTCGCATTGCAAATTGAAATGTGGTTGCGCTTTCATTGACAGAGTCTATTTGTTTGACCTAGACGTAACCCGTCGGCTTTGTTTTCATCGCGATACTTTAGTCGAAGCCGGTGTGAGACAATTTTGGTATTGCGTTAATATTGTATTGGAAAAAAATTTCATAGTCACTGAATTCGCGGCATTTTATAGGCAATTTCGGAGAATAAGTGCATAACTGCTGTTTCATTTTCTTTTGTTGCAGATTATCACTGGGAATGCTGATGTCACAAGTCGCAAAATTGGCAGACACCTTGGACAAAGGCACTCTCGAAATAGACCGGCCGGAGACACGGGTAAATCAGCTTTTATCCTTCAAAAAATTAAGCAAATCATTTATTTTCCATCATTTTTCACTCAAGTAATTATTCTATTTAATCTAATTGTATCCATTATGCAGCAGGTTTTTATGGGTGGGATCGGGGATTGTCAAAATTTGGCAGTAGTTATCATGTCATTTACCCCATTGGCACGTTCTAAAGGCAAACAAATTGAACTCCAACGCATTGGAAACTTGTTGCAATTGAATATATCATGGATTGAGTTGAATATGTTGTCGATTTCAGCCCTTCCCTCCGCTGCTCGACCGAGCGCACGCACGTAAACAAGACGCCGTCGAGGCGGACGGACTCCGCTGGCAGCTGGAGAAGAAGGAGAACGAGATCATGGACTTGAAGAAGTCGCTGCGGATCAAGTCTGAGGATATCTCCGAGGCTAAGGTTTGGTTTGAGACTGTTTTTCATCTGCATCACATACGTTGTCTCCACCCTCTTACGATTATGTCTGTCTATTTCCATTTCTTAGGGGTGTTTTAGTTATGTTTAACGTAAAGAACCAATCGATGTAGTTGGAATTTTATTTTTATTTCACCGCTCTTGAAACGCATTTGCGACGGGTTAATTAATTACACCGTCCAGTATTGGCATTACATTGTCTTATTGGATTCAGGTTCGTCTGGACATGGCGGAAAAGCGGCTTCAGAGTACCGGCAAAGAGGGCGACGAACGAGTGGTTCGACTGCAACGAAAGGTCGACGACCTCATGTCGGATTTGAAGAAAAAGGAAGCGTAAGTTCTGTCTGATTCAACCAAATGGGATAGTTAATGTGCCCGAATTGCAGTGAGTACGAGCACACGATGGACGCCCTGCAGCAGGAGCTGATCGCCGCCGAGAAGTCCAACACCGAGCTGAAGGAGAGGGCGAAGAACTTGTCGAAACAAGCGCTCATAAAGGTCAGTTTTACCCTACTCTGTTTTGTTGACGCAACGTTGGTCCTAATTTTGTCTGAATGAAAACATGTGTACTCTCGGCGGCGGCTAAATCTGACCGGATTGAAAGCATACTGTATCATTGTCTTATAACGACTGGCGCGAAATTACGGTTTTTGGCGGGAGGACAAAAAAATTTGCGTTGGACAAAATTTTGACCAGGCGCCAACGCGCAACTCTTATTTTGCGCCCGTTTGTCACGAACCGATTACGAAAATATGTAATGGTTTGCGTGGAGAGGTCGGTCTGGACGCCATGATTTTTATTGTGAATGTATTGCTAAGCTTGATTGTCAAAGTGCAACTAAATTGAAATAGATTAATATTTTCCATTAGCCTCAAAGTAGACATTACAAAATGTCGATAAATGATTGTTGTCGTCAATATTTGGATATCGATCTATCGGTTGTCGTACGTTAATCCTGACCTATTGGTTTGGCAAAAATAACTTAAATTTCTTTAATGTTCTGTGAAGCAGAAAGTTGACGGGTTTACTTGGTTCAGTTGACTCATACGCTTTACGTTTCGGCCACCAAAGTGACCAAATACTATCAGTTTCCCATGCAATAATGATTCGATTTCAGAATATGAATTCGTTGAACAGTCCGGCCGTGCCGCAGAGCCCACTCGGCTTTGGACCGTCTTCTGGACCCATTCAGGACTCACCACTGCTCCTGAATCAAGTATGCTGTTTATCAATGTCTTATTATGCGCATAGGTGTACTGGGGGGGGTTTCCCCCCCCCCCCAAATCAGTCTGAAAGAGGGTAGGATTTTCGACCCCCCTCGAAATTCGGCCGAAAGCCTAAAAAATACGGTATATGCAAATTAGGCCAAAAATACCGTAGTTTTACCTAATTTGCATATGCAAATTTTCAGGATTTCCGACCCCCCCCCCCCAATCTCGGACTCCAAATGATTATGCATGCTATTGACTCGAAAATAAGCCACTGGCCTGCTGCGGCGCAAGTTTGCCCTTTTGCCTGTGAGACTGGGCAAGATAGTTTGGGCGGGCGGCAACAATATTCGCGCGAAGCGCGGATACTTTTGTACTTCACGCCCCAACAATTTTGCGCCGCATGCCATATGTGCCAGAAAGCTGTTTCTAAACGTATTTGCTTGCAGATTTCTAGCCTGAAGGACGCGCTGCACTGGTCTGAAGGTGAGCGCAGACGCCTGGCGAGCCAGGATATGGTGAAGAAGGTGGCGGCGTTGACGCCGTTGGTGGTGCCGAACAAACCGAGCGGTCCTTCCGGTCTCACCGACCTGGACCACATGACCAACATGAAGCACGATGAGCTCTGCCAACTCATGAAGGAGAGCAACAAACTCACACAGGTACTGTATCTTATAACTCATTTTACAAATGATTCATTGCTATATTTACACATTCTTTTATCACATTTTTTGTTGAAGAAATAAATAGAAAATTAATTTTAAGAATTTCTGTTTGCCATGATACAATGATTTAAAATTTACTTTGTATTGTGTTTCTTATTAAGTCATTTTTTACCCTGCTTCATCTAATTCAAAACTTTATTCATAACTTGCTCCAAATTTTGCTAAGAGCAATATTTTTGCTTCCTTTGCAATAGCTCGTCTCGGTTGTTTCATGTCAGCCATATGACCTACGCTGTCTTGGCAGCTAGTGATGTGAGATACTTGCGCAGTCATTTTGAACACAACCGTAAACAAAATAAACGAAAGCAAAAGAATCTTGCTTGCCGTCATTTGGTTGATCAGAATCTTTTTTAAAATCCCATGTCTTTCAGGAGTATGTGGAGTACGTACGTACGTTACGCCTGCCGGATTTGACGAAGAAATCGGAGAAGATGAATCCGATCACTCACTTGACCCAACAAACGGCCAAACATAATCGACTCGACTCTTGGCACAAGGATGTAAGCTGAATTTTTAGTTGAGAGTTTTACTCGAAGCTCTGGGATGATCGCTTTTGAGTTAGTTATTATCATTTATTACGACGCTGTGAAACAGCAAGTTGACGGGTTTACTTTTCGTGTTCTAATTCAATAATTTTAACGTAATGTTCGTAAGGTTTGTTTCTTTGTTAGGACAAATACAGATCAGTAAATGTTTGCAAAACATTGTCAGTCATTTACTGAATATGAGGTGATCAAAAATCTCAAATTCTAATACGTTATGTCGACTTTCCAGTGGATAGTGTGATCAAAATGCGTAATTTTTTGTACGTAGTGTGTTTGTTCCTGACTGTCAACGGAATTTAAGGGCTGGGCATACTTCCAACGGCCCGTTTTGAACGGTCCGTTTTGCCAACCAATTACCAAGAATGAATTATATATTCTTGATCACGCAATATTTATTCTTGGTAATTGGTCGCAAAACGGACCGTTCAAAACGGGCCGTTTGAAGTATGCCCAGCCCTTTAGAGACTGATTATCCCGTGCAAATAATGTTGGAACATATTTTTTAAACTGAATATTTTCAGCTGCAAACGCGGATGATCAAGTACCGCGCTGGTCAACTGTACGGCGCGAGCGCCCCCACGGACTTTGGGCAATTCCCGACGATCGCTTTCGCCCAAGCGCGACTGACCGAGGATCGGCCCGTGTTCGCCCGTCTGCAGATGATCCCCTTGGACAAGAACGACGCCGGCAAAACCTACACCGTCCCCGTAGACAACGCCCAGTGGAACAGGATCCAACAGCAGCTTGTCGCCTGATTCTAACAGTTATTTCAGTGTTTTATATTATTCTATACAAGGAAAAGACTCGAGTACTTTAGGCAGTGAATGAATCTGAATCTGCGCATTCTATTGCTTCCATCTTATTGGTGTTTGTGTTTGAGAATGTTTCGGATAATATCGATTTCTCTAAAGTCTCAAGACTCAACTCAATTAGTCACGCGTTTTTGACTTGGGCGTGCAATGTTTTTATGCGAAGTGGTGTCTGATGGATCATTAGTGAACGCAGACTACAAGATGTATAGTCGCTCGTTCCGATAGCATCTGACAGCAGTTTTCCTGCCTTGTTTGTCGCAGGATAAGATTGCTTTGTTCCATGAATCATTTTCAATGGTAATTGTGTCAGTGAATGAAAACAGACCGAAATTTGGCTCTGTTTCGCATCATTCATTTATAAACTATCCTTCTCTATTATGTTCTCTTTGTTTGTAAATTTACATGTGATATTACACTTTCTCCGCCTCTATCGCTTTTCATTGACTTGGATTTCTCGACTTCAAGCCGATTTCTTGGTCGAATTTGGTTCGTATTCTATCGTATTGAATAAAGTTTTTACAACGAATGCATTGTGCAAGATCATTTCGAATATTTTCGAATTCGTTTTGTGACGATTTGGCTGGCAACATGCCAAGTTACATGTTTGCGATTAAATTCTGGTCTCTAAATTGTGATTGTTCTTCTCAGATGGCGGAAATAGATGATGGGCAGGACTTGGATCTCGCGGTCAAAGAAACGGAGGCTGTCGATGTCTATGAATCCCGTATGAAATACCAGGTATTCTTTGCTTTCACTGTTGTCAATTATTTTCTTGCAAATTTTAATTTGGCTTCAGTCCGTCAATAATTCAAAGTTCTTAACCAATTTGAAAATCTAACCCCTCATATCGAATTCCTGGAAATCTGAAATTTTGTTCGTTATAAGAGGGAAATTGAATATTACGTCTTTTATATTGTGTTCATAATAAGAATGGTTGACTGTGCTTTGGAGCACACTTTTGTTATTGGAAAAGACTCGTTTGTTCGGTCCCTTATTCAGAAAATTGATGATTACTATGTCTCGTTGTACTTGAAAAAAATATATTTTCAGCGTAAACGAGAGCAGCTGTTGCGGGAGGAGGCGGCCGCGAAAAAACAGGCTAGCATGTCCGACTCAGACGAGGAAAAAGACAAAGAAGGCGACGACTATCGTCCTTACGTTCCAGTCAAACAGAGGCGTAAAGAAAAGGTTCATTTTTTGTCCACTTGAATGACATTTTGCAGTGAAAAGCGAAGCATTTTTACAATATTCAGGGGGTTCATTGCACAGTGAGCAA
The DNA here is from genome assembly GCA_034700205.1 of Plectus parietinus. Lineage (NCBI taxonomy): Eukaryota > Metazoa > Nematoda > Chromadorea > Plectida > Plectidae > Plectus > Plectus parietinus. The sequence goes on along the minus strand of JAQGCX010000495.1, from coordinate 615 downwards.
TTTTTTAAAACGCCTGACTTATTTTGCCTAACCACCAATTTGAACTATGTTTACCATAAAATAACTAAGTTCAGATTTGTGCTGTAAAATTTTTGTTGTGTTCCGATGCATGTATCAAGAGGTAAACCATTCGGCGCTTGCACTGCTTTTGTTGATCTACATATCTCTTGTGAAGTTTCCAAATCCAATGAAACTTGATTTTAAAAACTTGAATATTGACTTATTTGGCGTTATAATTTCGTCAGAATCGGAGTTATTTTAAAGAAGTAATAAGCAGTCGTCACCGCTTGCACTTACAAAACATGAAAATTACCGTACACTGTACGACTGATGAAACTGTATCTATGGACTTTGTTTGCAGCTGTACCGTCGCGGCCTGCTGCAACATGTCCTGCAACCCAAGGCTGGCGATGGCAGTGATGACGGGTCTGACTCTGGTTCGGGCATGCCCAAGTGGAAAAAGGCCAAGAAAGACGAGGAACCGATGACGCTGTTGGATCAACACAGCGCTCTCAAGAAGCAAGCGTTAGGTGAGTAATAAATTGAATTAGTTTTTTTGGCTACTTGGAAAAGATAATATTGGTGCTGTATGGATATTACCCCCTCCCCCGCCTG